>JACVVK020000014.1:2180000-2185000 GCA_018292915.2 Batillaria attramentaria | reverse complement strand
TGGAACTTTTCAAAGCCAGGGCAAACAACCCAAAACTCCAAAGAATGTAAGGGTTAAAAAAAAATTAATAAAAAAGGCAGGACAACCTGCCAACGTAGTCTAGTGGTTAGCACTTCGGACCATAGGCGAGGAGATCCGGGTTCGGATCTCAGCCGAAGCAAGCGGGATTTTTCCTAGCTAGGTCGGCTCCCACCCCACAGGTGGTGGGTGGGGTGGGTGGGTGTTTGGGGGTTTAACGTCCTTTTCCACCACATACGGGTGATATCAAAGACGAGGCAACGATGAAAAAGCCAGTATAAATATTTGGCCCCAGCCGGGATACGAACTCACGACGCGAGCGTTAGAAGTCCAACGCTCTACCATTCGGCCACCCCGGCTCCCCTACCCACAGGTGGCGTGTTTCGGCCCAGTGGGAGGGATGAGGGGGGGGGGGGCACACAGCTGACAGTCACCCACTCCACGGGCGCGACTTTGGTGCTGGAGCTGCATGGTTAACGCCGGGATATTCGTGACAGGAAGCGTCACCGTGGAATGCGGCCCTGTCTCGCAGTCCCAAACCACATCCACCTCCATACCATCATCCTCACCCTCATCGTCATGCAAAATTTAAACATTGCCCCAGCTTTCAAGCCTTCCGTGGATTCGTCCCATGATCTAGAAGGAACACCACTGGAGCTGGCCACGAGTTGGCGCAGGGAGAAAAAAAAGGATAGTTTGTAAGGAAGACAGTAGTGCTTGAAACAGTGGATGGGCGGGTGTTTAGGATTTGAACGTCCTTTTCCACGAGTTACGGGTGATATCAAAGACGGGGCAACGAGAAAAAGGCCAGCACAAATATTTGGCCCCAGCCGGGATTCGACCTCCAGACCCCGAGCATTGAGAGTCCAACGCTCTATGGTATGGTATGGTATGGTATGGTAGACTTCTCCTCGGCGCACATATCCATCTCTGCTGAAATGCTCACGGCGCCGCAGGGCTGGAGGACGAACAGTGAAAGCCTGCTGCCGCTAAGCACTACTTCATGTGCAAACCTCCACCCTTCGGCTATCCCGGCTCCCCAGTGCCTGAAACAAACCATCCCGTGCGCTGGTGTCCTAAAGTGTACGTCCACCAAAAGCTTCAGTATCATGACCGGTTTGTCAATATGAGCCGACCCACCACCACCACCAACACCACCGGGGAGCCGGGGTGGTCGCATGGTAGAGCGTTGGACTTCTAATGCTCGGGTCGTGAGTTCGGCTGGGGCCAAATATTTGTGCTGGCTTTTTCATCGTTGCCCCGTCTTTGATATCACCCTATGTGGTGGAAAAGGACGTTAAACCCCCAAACACCCACTCACCCACCCACCACCACCACCACCACCCGACAGCGCCCCCAGTCACCCAAAATCGCCAATATTCCAACCCATAAATGAGGGATAACGGTAGCAATCTTGTGGCAATACATCATTCGGCACACTGCTGTCTGATGACACATCATGTCGCCCTAAGAATGACACATACTGCCCTACATCAACAGGCGGTGCTCGGACGGTCGAGATGAGAATCCAATGACGCAATGGCCAACGACTTTAGCATTCATAGCAGGTCATGGCCCCCCCCCCCTCCCACTCTCCGCACCCCTCCACCCGCAATGTTCAAAAGGAGATGAGAGGCCAGAGGCTGGTGACAGGTCAGTAACATGTTCGGGGGTATTTAGCATCTCTGAGGTACTTCGCATCCTGTTTGTTTGTTTGTTTGTTTGAAGCTTGGTTGGTTGGTACACAGATGATAAAGAACAAGTTGCATCTGTTCAGTTGGGCTCTGTGCCTTCTCTAACAAGAAAAAACGATTTTTTCCATATAACAGCACATCCATTTCAGAGTTTTTCTAAGCAAAAGGACAGAGTTTTGTTGTTTGTTTGTTTTTTGTTTGTTTTTGTTTTTCAAATCTAGGTAACACAGCAAAAAAGCGCGTGGCCATCTGGTTTACCACGCGTATACGTTTTTTGTTTGTTTGTTTTCGGATTTTTTTTTTTTTTTTTTTGGGGGGGGGGGGGGGCGAAATCAAGAGGCGTGCTAAAAAGGATTACTGTTGCCTTCCTCGCCTCCCCGAAGCAAACAGAGGCTGCCATTTTTTCCGGAAACACGTCAGATTACCTGAACAACACAAAGGCTGTTTGATTGACAGCCGCGGGGCTAAACTGTATCAAATACCATTACCAGGTGTCAGTTTCTGTGTGTGTGTGTGTGTGTGTGTGTGTGTGTGTGGTCATACTTTCTTCCGTCTGGCCAGTTTCCTTCCCACATGCGTGAGAGATCGAGATAGGGGAGAGGGAGGGGGGGGGGGTTTGAGGGGGAGAGAAGGGCGGACAGAGAGAGAGAGAGAGAGAATTATTTTGTCTTCAGAATTATTTTCGTCTACCATTCTGATTCTCCTTCCTTTGTGTAGGCGCGATGCATACGTGAGTACGAGAGTCCGTAGGTACGTGTGTGTGTGTGTGTGTGTGTGTGTGTGTGTGTGTGTGTGTGTGTGTGTGTGTGTGTGTGTGTGTGTTTCTCGAGTAATGAGAAAATGGGTCGACTGTGTTCTAGCGCTGTAAAACAGGTGAAGGGAACCAACTGCAACAGGGAAAAAGATGTAAACACAGAACTGGAGGCGTCCGCCATACGGACAGTAATGGAAAAGATGTGTTGCTGAATACTTTATGTTCACCTGTTAATGTCATTGTCTGCTACCCTCAGATTAAGCCACAACTCAAAATGAAACGCCCTGGGTAGTATGTGGCAATCCCGAAAAATCACGTGCAAGGGTTTGGGGAACAACACGCAGGATACCTCAGGGATGAGGTACATTTTTCGGGCTCGCCGCTGACCTGAACAACCGCCTTCTCTTCTACCGATACACAAGATACTTTGCGCTCGAGAGACAGACAAAATCTGTGCTGAAGATATAAACAGCACATACAGAGCAAAGTAACCAAGTTACGCTTTCTGTCTTCATGGTATGGTATGGTATGGTATGGTATGGTATGGTATGGTATGGTATGGTATGGCATTCCTCGGCGCACATTATCCGTTTCTTCTGATATGCTCAACAAGGCGCCGCAGGGCTGGAGGACGAAGCCGTGAAAGTCACAAAGACATAACACATAAAGAGCATACCGGTACGGAACTAAGTAATTAAGGTTACAACTCTTTTTCTTTTCTCCTAACATGGTATGGTATGGTATGGTATGGTATGGTATGGTATGGTATGGTATGGTATTCTTCGGTGCACATTGTTTGTCTCTTCTGAGACGCTAAATGCGCCGCAGGGCTGGAGGACGAAGCAGTGAAAGCCATAAAGACCATACCGGTAAAGTAGTAATCAAAACGATGACTTTTTTTTCTTTCTTTCTTCTTAATTAAGCTATGGAAAGGAATGGCAGGCTGTTTCTTGGTACTCATTAACGATCTCTTCTGAGACGCTCAAGGCGCCGCAGGGCTGGAGGACGAAGCAGTGAAAGACTCGAGCAGGTACGGAGCGAACTAATCAAAGTTAGAACTCTTTTCCATTTTTTCCTAGTCTGGTACGGTGTAGTATGGTATGGAATACTTTCCTCGGCACAACGAAGGCACTGCAAACTCTTCCGAGACGCTCAAGGCGCCGCAGGCCTGGACCGGAGGGCAAAGCAGTGAAAGCCTGTTGCTGCTCAGCGTTACTTCATGTGCAAACCTCCGCCCTGCTGTTCACTCTGGTGTGTGCAACAGTATTTCCGTTTTCCACGCCGCCGGCCACAGCGTACTCCTTCGAAAGATGGATGTGGTATTCTTAGCATGTAATTATTATTTCCGAATCGTACAAATAAGGACGTATGTCAGAGAGGGAAAAATCTCGTTTTCTATGTCTACGCAGTGGCGTGAGACCTCGCGGACCAAAGTAATCAAAGTTACGATACCTTTTTTTTTATTTATTGATAATTATATTTTTACTGTGTCATTGATCTCCCCTTCATTTCATTTGTTTCCCATCCTACAGATTAAAGGTCTGCAATCTCACCAAAACGTCGCAAAACATTGTATTGTTTAACATTGCGACTGTGCATAATGCAGGCAACTACGTCACAGTTGCAGAGTTTTGAGTGCTTCGGAGACCCTCATAAAACCAGAGCGTGAGTTTGCAGTGACTTCGTTGTGCTTTTGGTCAGTGAGCGACTGAGACACATCGCTACAGCGTCTAGCGGGTGTTGAGTGCTGCACGGGAGGACCAACCACCGCGATCTTTCTCGCTCAGTTTCAAAGCGAGCTGTGAGATCAGGCTGCCCTTGGCTTTTATAGGGGTTTCAGGGACGGTGGAAACTCTGTAACTGCGACATAGTTGACTGTGCATTTTGCAAAGTCGGATAGTTTAAAACAAAAAACAAACAAAAAACTGTTTCTGGCTTTTTGTTGATATTGCAGACCTTTAATATCGGGGTTTTCTTGAATGGTATTTTTGACGTCATTATACAGGGGCCGCTGTTACATTTCGCCAGTGATTGGATCTCCATCGTCAACGCGACAGAAAAAAAAGTCCCACACTGTTACACGGGTCTGTGCGTCTCAAAGATTCCATTAAGATTAACCACAGTTGTCGTCAGTGACGCGAGAAAGAATGGCAGACTGTCACGCGACTTCGTATTAGCAAGTGCCCGTATGAGACACGGCAGCATACATTGATCGAATGTAATGTTATCGGATGTAATGTAATATCCGAAATTGTTGTACCCGTCTGACCATCACCGTAGCAAATACGGACGGATTCGCGGCATGCCGGCAATATATTCAAATGAACACTTGAAAGGGGATTTGGTGTAAAAATGCTTTTAAAAGCAACAGGAACTCTTTTTTTTCTCTTTTTTTTTTTTCTCAGTGGCTGGCAGTCTGAGTCAAGTCTACCGTCTACCCCGCGTCTCTCCCCCTCCCCCCCCCCCCCGCCCCCCCGCACACACACAAACACCAAACCCGCACTCGCGCGCGCGGGCACACACACACACACACA
>JACVVK020000014.1:2150000-2177500 GCA_018292915.2 Batillaria attramentaria | reverse complement strand
ATACTAACAGCGGTGGTATTGTTTTGAAACACCAACAGTCATCATCGTCTGCAAGAAAAACTCGAAAACGGCATTGTACCGGACGCTCTGGAAACCTCTAAAGTGGCAGCAACCCTAATGTTCGAGAAACCTCGAGAATAGCAGAGAAATAACTGAAGACAGATAGACAGACAGACAGACAGGCAGGCAGGCAGGCAGAAACCGGCGGGCACACAGGCAACCGGAAGATACAAAGAAGAAGGCAGACAGACAGAGAGACAGATACATAGAAGACATTTAGACAGAAGGCAGACAGAAGGCATGCAGGCAGACAGGCAGACAGACAGAGGCAGGCAGACAGAAGGCAGACAGACAGATACACAGAAGCATGGCAGACAAAAGGCAGGCAGTCAAAGAGACAGAGGCAGGCAGACAGAGATAAAAGAAAGAAGGCACAAAGACAGACAGAAGATAGACAGACAGAAGGCGGACAGACGACAGACAGAAGACAGACTGCAGACAGACAGACTGCAGACAGACAGACTGCAGACAGACAGACAGACAATCAGACAGAAAGAAAGACAGGAAAATACAACAACAACGAAGCTACTAGTAAAACAAAAGACACCCTACCTTTACTGCATCCAGAAGTCTTGCAATCCTGGGTGGGTCCTTATCCAAGTCCCTGCGATCGAAGAGTCACTGGTGTTGTTGATTCGAGTCAAAGTTTCGAAGCGCAGCGCTGAACACGGCTGTGTTGTTTTCCACACTCATTCACAACAGCTGTGTCTCCATTTTCCAGGCATCATTACGCTCACGAGACTTCTTCTTTACGACTTTCAGGACACGGGATTTTACAATCGATGGACGACAGCAGTAGAAAGGCGACAACTGTTTTGGCGTCTCAGTTCACGAAAATAATAAAATGGTCACTGCCGCAGCGCAGGTCCAAGATCCGTACAAGCACAGCTGTCACCCCTGCAGCCGCCAAAGTCTCATTTTCTCACCCTCAAAGTCTCAATTCTGAATCCAAAATCTCAGTTTTGTTTTTTCAGTCGTCGGATCTTTTATGCGAGTGTATTTCCTGTAAAAGACTATTTCACTGCAAGCATCCTTCTCGTATGAATTTTTACCAGCTTTCCTCAAAGTCAAGTAAACTGTTTTTGCGTCTCAGTTGTAAGTTCTTTCATACGTGTGTATTTTCTAAATGTATTTTCGACGGCGTCAGCTTATCGTTGGCAGATATCCTTCTTGTGTGAATGTTCATTGGATTTCTTGAAATTTAAACCAATGGTAATTGTGTACCTCTCACAATCAAACGACAGGTCGTTATTGCTTTCTTCAATGCACGTCCGACGCCACTGCATCAGCAATTAAAACATTTGGACGACAGCAGCTGTTGCAGGCACCAGCTTGGGAAACACTAAAAGTTAAATGTTCAAGTACCTTCCAGCAGTACACAGGTGCGATACTACGGACCTTTCCTGGGAGGTCTCAGTAACCGTTGCTAGGGCTCACGGCCCGTGTCGTTTCCTTCAGTTGTAGGCTGTAGTTTGTTGTCGATCACTGAGAAGCCTGCTGGATGAATAATGTTCACAACACAAACTGCATGTGAAGGCCTGTATGAGCGACATATGATCGACCGGTGATTTTGTTGCTGCGAGGAAGCTTATGGTGAGGCTGCACCGAAGCGAAGTTTGACCTGTTTCATGAATGGCTGAAAACACTGCTCGCTCCGGAGAGGTCTGTTCTTTTAGATCCACACTTACGAGGATATGGTTGAAACTGTATCTCCTAGCGGCATACAGTGATTAAAAACTGTGTCTCCAAGAGGGTGGTAGACTTCGCGTCTTACTTTACTACAAGTTTGACCACGTTAGCTGTTGGGACACGCAGTTCTCACACACTAACGAGAAACGAGGATTCTTGAAACTGTATCTCTAGTGGCACACAATGATTTTTAAAAAAAAACTGTATCTGTAAGTGGGTGGGGTTGTTTCAATGGGAAATTTCGCGTCTTCCTTCACAACACGTTTGGCCAAGTTCGCCGTTTGACTGTGCACCTCTGGCACACTCACGAGAGACAACAAATCTCGAAAATAGGATGTCGTAGCGACACTCGCACACACATGATTAGAAACTGTATCTCCAACCGAATGAAGTCGTTCCTGTGGGAGATTTCGCGTCTTTCTATACAACACACTCAAAGAATTAGGAAGTACAAGTGCCGCAGCTGAAAAGGAACGATGGAATGTAGTTTAACGCGATGAATTGAGGCGTGATGTCTCGAGTAGTCGGTTTCACACGCTGTACTCTTCACGCCACACCGGACACAGCCAGATAGTTCAGGCACACGACCTTGCAGGACTCACGATCTATACGTGAGTCTGAAGTTTCTCGAAAATCGTGTAGGAAGCTTTCTGTCTTGTGGCTGTCGGTATCAAGAAAAAGAATGAAATTGAAAGTTTTCAAGAACAGGCCAATTTTCACAGGCTTTCACAAGCAGGTTGCTAGACGTAATTCTTATAAGTTCTCAGATCTCAGGATGTAAATTCTCAAAAGAAGAAAGTAACTGAAATAGAGGTTTGGGTTTTTTTTTTAAGGTTTATGTGCGCATGAATTAAAGGTCGCAGGCAGTGTGCATTTGAGGAAGTGTTGGGAAAGTTCCACACTTGCGATTTTTCCCAGGAACTGACAACTCCCAAGTTAAAAGTTGGGTTTTTCCTGTAGTTTTGTTGTTTGTTTGGGTTTTTTTTTTTTTCTTCCCGAGTTACATACTTTACGTCACTCAACTTTCAAAGTGAAAATTTTCACAAAAGGTTTTCTTTCTCATGACTATACTTGCTGCATGCACACTGTCCTACATGGTAACCCGCGACGTAACATGATAATCCCTCGTTGAACAAAAGCCGGGGAAAATGTCCACGAAATCAACAGCCACTTTTTAAATTATTTGTCCCAGTCCTGGAATCTTGTTTTAGTCAACGGCCTCGCCTCTGGTTGATGTGGTAAACTTTTGTGCAGTTCACTTCCGATGTCAGTCTGTAGCCACGATGTATTGGGTCTTTTCACACTTCATACCGTCCGCACACAAATATTGTTTTTCTCTGTTTTCCGGCGAGCCTAGAAAAAAAATCAATAAGTAAAACTTCATTGTCACACCCACTGACGTGTTTGTTGGTTGTCTACCGGTTTAAGGACCTTTTCCACCATATAACGGCGACGACGAAGACTGGGCAACAAGCAACAAGAAAAAAAGCCGACAAAAGTTTTTTAGCTCCCATACGGGATCGAACTCACGACCCTAGCATTGAAAGTCCAGCACGCTACAACCACCCATTCACTAGTGATTCATTTTAAAATAGTCGGCTGCATCTTCAGCGTCTTGAGTCAGTTCACTGTCAGCGTAACTTCATTCGTCTGCAGAACGTTTTTGTTTGTCTGTCTGCGTGATGGTTTGAAACTTTGATAACTTTATCAGTTTTTAGTTTCCCAATCTCAGCAGCGCCCGACGGTTCCAGTACGTCAGTCTCAGTCCATGACACACAAACAGCAACTGATACTTTTGTCAACGCCCAGTAGTACCGGTCAGACAAATTTGTTTGGCGGCTTCTTTCTTTTTCTTTTCTTTCCTTTTCTTTTCTTTTTCTCTCTCGCCAGTCTGTGTTTTTGTTTTCCTAGATGTGTTGGTTGGCCGAGCCCAGCTCCAGTGTCTGTGTAACGGCGCGAATGATCGCTGGCTGTCCGCCTGTCTAGCCAAGCCGGTGTGGGCTGCTTTGAAAGTCCGCTCGCACGAACGGGGAGAACTGAGAGAGAAACAGCTCAGTCTTACTGTATGTCGGTGTGTGTGTGTGTGTGTGTGTGTGTGTGTGTGTGTGTGTGTGTGTGTGTGTGTGTGTGTGTGTGTGTGTGTGTGTGTGTGTGTGTGTGTGTGTGTGTGCGTGCGTGCGCGCGCGCGCGCGCCCGACAGAGTCCTTAAGTCTTAGCTTTCGATGGGCGGTTGAAAAAGGCATCCGTGCGCTACCGCGAATCACTGTTTTCAGTACATAGGCATTCTGGCGCCATCCAACAATGCGAAGTCACGAAGGCTTGCCTGTCTGGAAAAGAGCGCTTAAAAGCTATCAACTCAATTGCTCTTGAGCGTTTTTGTCGTTGTTGTTGTTGTTTTCTTGTTGTTGTTGTTGTTGTTTTGGTTGGTTGGTTGGTTGGTTTTTCAGATAACAGTAAATCTGTGTACGTACCTGTCACAAGGTCCGTGGGTATGTGTTCGCAGGAGGTCGAGTGCGCTGTGTGTGTGTGTGTGTGTGTGTGTGTGTGTGTGTGTGTGTGTGTGTGTTACTGTTGAAGTCAAACACCGCTCTAGTTGTCCAACACAGACCGACAGGGGCAGGCTAGGTGGGTGGGTGTTTAGGCGTTCAACGTCCTTTTCCACTACGTAAGGGTGATGGGTGATACCAAAGACGGGGCAACGAGAAAAAGGCCATCACAAATATTTTGGCCCCAGCCGGGATTCGAACTCACGACCCCGAGTATTGCGAGTCCAACGCTCTACCATTTGGCTATCCCGGCTCCACCTGACAGGGGCAGGAAAAGGAGTCTCAAAATTTGAGACGGCTCAGATTTTGCATAAGTACCGTTGATCTTTCTTTGGGGGGGGGGGGTATAAGGGAGGGGGGTGCGCGTGGTCAAAATAGAGTTTCTTGCACACCCAGGTCTAGTCTGTTGAGCAATTCTGATCACTAATCTGTCTGTCAGATTTTCTGTTCAAGATTCCGTCTCTCTCTGTCTATCTTGTCTATCCGTTTGTCATTTAACTTCGGCTGTTTCCCGCCATCAACTGCAAGAAAATTGGATGAGGTTAGAAGAAATCTTACGCCAGATGTCAGTTGTCAGAAAGATCTTACTAGAAATTAAGCGTCGGAAAAGGAAAATTATTATCACTATTCGGCCGTTGGCCTAGTGAGGCGTGCGTTTCCATTTTGAGGCCTCAGGTGGAATCTTGCAAGACACCCAGACCAGGCTGGGAGGGATGGGGTGGGGGGGTAGGGTTTTGGCAACTCTGTACCGAGACCGGCGCTTCTCTTGGCCTCTGCAATGACCCCAAATCGGCTAACCGAGACTAACTTGAGCCAAGCTTAAGCCCCTTTTCCATGACCGACGTACGTCGCCCGACAATCAGCCAACTTCGCGTCCCAGCTGAAAATCGTCCATGGAAAAGGAGTTGGCAGACATCGGCCGACGCGTCGGTGAGAGTAGAGCGGCGCTCTACTCTGGGCGAGTCGGTGACCTTGTCGGCGGAAATCCAAGCGATCTGATTGGCCGCTAGCATAGGAATGCGGCCTTGATCCGGAAACCGGAAACTTTGAAGATGGTGGCTAGCAGTGTTCAGCCTCAACTTTCGGCGGCTAAAGTCATAGAAATAATCGATTTGATTCACGACCGGCCATACTTGTGGGAAGTACAAAAAGGGAGTCGGCGAGCGCGCGTTTCCATGGCAGATTTTAGTTGCCCGACAATCGGCCGACGCTTGTCGACGTACGTCGCCCATGGAAATGCCGCTTAAGTGATACCTAAGAAAGAAAGAAAAAAAAAATACACGGTGACAAGGAAAGTGGACAGTTCTGAACAACTTTGTGGTCAACGTGGTATTTCACAGTGTGCACAGAAGCGGTGAGTTCTGTCGCATTCACCAGCACAGTGAGTTGTCTCCCTTGCTGCAACAAGCACGCATTTTTCGTGGCAGAGAACAAAGTTGCCACGAAAAAAAATCATGCATGCTGCGGTTCTGCGTATGCACGGGGGAACAACGTCGGGTCAGTGCAGAAGGTAATCGTAGTGAAAGCCGATGTTGCAGAGTAGGGGATTAGGTAGTCATGCGTTTCCTCTCCGTTTGCTTCGTTGTTTCTGACTTGTTGTTGTTGTTGTTGTTGTTGTTGTTGTTGTTGTTGTTGTTGTTGTTGTTTGTTTGTTTGTTTGTTTTTGGTTGCTGCTAAAACTCATCGCCAGCTCCAGTGGTATTACTTCAAAGTCATGGGTAGAATCCACGGAGGGCTCGAACGAAAATTGGGGCAATTTTTGTCATGCATGATGGTGAGGATGAAGATGATGATGCTATGGAGGTCCATGTGGTTTGAGACTGCGTGAAATGGCCGCATTCCACGCTTCCTGTCATAAATATCCCGGCTTTAAATTAACCACGCGCAGGCCGTGTAATCACCCACATCATGAGATGTGTCTTAATAAGGGAAGTCGCACTCGTGAAGTGGGTGAGTCTCGGCTGTGTAGCAACAGCCTCCCCACTGGGCCCAGGCCCATAGCACACTCGCTCTTGGACTTTGTAGGAGTTGACATGGGAAACCTCCCGCTTGCTTCGGCTGAGATTCGAATCCGGGTCTCCCGGTTCATGGTCCGAAGTGACCACTACACTACGGGGGCCGGTGTCTTTCTTTGTGTTTCCCTTCGATTTCGACCAGTAACCGTCGGATCTTCCATCCTTTCTCTCGGACAGGCGCGGGTGGGTGGGTGTTCGGGGGTTTAACGTCCTTTTCCACCACATACGGGTGATATCAAAGACGGGGCAACGATGAAAAAGCCAGCACAAATATTTGGCCTCAGCCGTGATACGAACTCACGACCCGAGCATTAGAAGTCCAGCGCTCTACCATTCGGCCACCCCGGCTCCCCTCTCGGACAGGCGCAGTCCAAGAGCCTTCAATCCTTTTTTCTTTGTCTCTCTCTCTCCTCAGTTTGTTATGTTTGTGGTGCGTCTCTTCCCTAGTACTGTCAGAGGGACAGGAAACCTAGCCAGGACGACTGAGAGAGGAAGAAGTATTTACTGTCTGGAGCGTAGATCGAACAGTATTACTAACTGTGCCTGGCGCAAGATCAGAGACGAGTATCCAGACTGTACAGGACAATTTAGCCCGCGTGTTGGCAGCCCTGACAATGGAACCACAGTATTACGACCTCGTGAAGAAGGTCAAAGAATACAAATGCAGGAGGTCTCAAAATGTCTATATATTCCCTGTTAGCCTCAGGCATCATGGTCACCCCTAAAAACGCTTCAATCTAGAAGCAAATATAACCATGCACAGACCATTCAAGAGCACGTACCTGACAGGAGTTTTTAGAAACTTGAATGTCTCCTTTTCACTCAGGCCTCACTGGAGTAAAGCCAGTTTACTTTCTGTTCCGGCCAGAAAGCCACCTCACCCAAATCTACTCGCGTCGCCTTTGCTTCTCTTGTGCGCAGCAGCTTGCCTCCTCCTCTTGCAACCCCCTGGCATGCACCTTGTCCTACAAAATACAGAAATCAGGAAAATCACGCTTTTCCGTGAGTACAAAAATCAACCAGCACACTCGCCAAACAGGGTTCTTCACACAAACACTGCACATAACCTCACGCTACAGAGCCGTAGCACAGCTCCTAAAAGTGCTCCGGCCATTAAAAAAATAAATAAAAAGGTACGGTCCCTGGCCATTATGTTCTCCTCAACTTCAACGGAAAACAAAAGAATTACTAGTTACTTGTTTGAACGGGGAAACGCAAGTTAAACAATATTTTGATGAAGAGGCTTTATTTTGGAAGAACTTCTGCTTTAGAAACCCTCCTGACTGTATTGACAAATGTATCCACAAGCAAAACTACAAACGCACCAAAAAAGTGCAAGTCAATGAGCACATAACCGCACACTCACCAAAGAGTACGTTTTACTGTTTATAACATCTCCTTCTTCTTCTTTTTTTTCTTTTTTTTTTTGGCCAAAAAGTGGTCCGGCCATGGCCGGAGTGCCCGGTAGGGCTGCTACGGCCCTGCGCTAAAGTTGTGTCCTTATGCCTGTACACTTTAGGCCACTGCTCGAATGCCAGATTGCAAAGTGAAGGGGCCCGACCAGTGACGAGTGTAATGAAATTAGCTCAACTTTTTAAACTGTCCAACAAGGCGAAGTCCGAGTGGGCACAATCGAATACAGCCAAGCCACCACCAGTCCTTTGTCCTGTCAGCTGTCTGTGTAATACTATGCTGCTTTGAACAACGATGCTAGTATTTTTGTCTAGTGAATACCACGGGTGATTCTGAAAAAACAAAGGGGGCGTGGTTTAAATGATTATGTAGTTTTTGTTGAACCTAGGTACGATGTATAAAATTAATACAATTAATATAAGTATTTAATTTTTTATGATTTTTTTTTGTATCTTTTCGGTGTTGTTTGTTTGTTTGTTTGTTTGTTTGTTGTAATCATCTCGGGAATGTCAAACTTTCTTGTTCATCAAAGTATGAATAGCCAATATCGGCAGTCAATTAGCATACTATGACGTCATGCTTTAACGTCATACTTTGAGATCATAATTATGTGGTCAACGACATACGTTAGGCAAAGAGGAACCGCTCGCTTACTAATTATAGCCTTTGCGAAACAAAAATGCGAACAGCTAGGGGCGTTGGAGGAAGTGATTGGTTGAGGGGTGGGGGGTGGTTGGTTGTGTGTGCCCTTTTCCCCATCGCTTGAATGTCAGTATCAAACACAGGGGCAACGAGGGGAAAAAACACACTGGTTAGTTTGGCTCCCAGTCAAACTCAATCGAACTAACAGCTCGCACATTCACAGTCCAAATCTCTACAAGTTTGTCACTCCATGCATCTATTTCCACCACGAATAGAATTGGAACTGGAAGAGAACAGGTCTCAGACGTCATCCAGTAGACCTCTTTATAGCTAGACATTCTAGCCAATCACAGTAAGGTCAAACTTCAATGCCGTTTATCTCGGCCCCCTAGAGGGTTGGTGGGTGTTTGGGAGTTTAACGTCCTTTTCCACTACGTAAGGGCGATAGCAAAGACGGGGCAACGAGGAAAAAAAGGCCAGCATTAATATCTGGCCCCAGCCGGGATTCGAAGTCACGGTCCGAGCATTTTAAGTCCAACGCTCTACCATTCGGCTATCCCGGCCCCCCGCCCCCGAGAGGCTTCACTGAACGAAACCAACAACAAGAAGAATAACGTAAGAAACGGTCGCCCAAACTGATCTGAACACTTTTTTCCCCAGTATGATCTCTAAAATATCGGTAAGAAATTGTTGCCTACAAGGGAAGGAAGCGGCAATTATGGTATAATTATGTTCACATTATTATATCACTGGAACTCTTTGCCAATCGAACTCCGCCTTCAGCCCTCACTGCCCCTGTTTAAATCCCATCTGAAGACTGTTCTCTTCCGTCACGTGTTTGATAGTTAACTTCTGTTGAGTCTGTTTATAATTACCTTAGTCGTTTTATGTTGCGGCACCTGCCAAATTGGTGTGTGTGTGTGTGTGTGTGTGTGTGTGTGTGTGTGTGTGTGTGTGTGTGTGTGTGTGTGTGTGTGTGCTTTAAGCGCTGCCAGTCCTGCACTTTGAAAGCAGCGCTCTGTAAAAGCTATGTATTATTATTATTATTATTTACAGCATATAGAAATCTGTGGATAGGCCGCTTCCTAATGGCGTAGTATAGGGATGTAAGGATTTCTCACAGGAATTTCCATAACCATCAAACATCTCTATACATAGTTTCCACGTATACTGCCAAGGCAAACTCCCCCTATGACATTCAGTTCGGACCACGCTATTTGATTGAATAGCCTCCAGGGAAAACGAGAGGGTAGACCAGACTACTATGACATACGATTTTCTATGATGCGATCAACTTGCAATGAAAACTGTCTGTATCTGTAACTGAATCTCTGACTGTATCTGATTGGTTCTTTCAACTTCGAGCCCAGAGGCGTTGTGTGTTTCCAAGTTACTTCCCTTGCCCGAAGATCGATTTAGGATATTGTGTCTTTAAGACCTCCTCTGGAGCCGCTTACGAGCCGTTCATCTTCAGCGATTATCCAGATCAGACAGTGTGTCGCTCTCTACTTGGCCTGTCTCAACTTGACAAAGCCTATTGGCGATCCCACGTGAGTCGTTTGGGGGACCAACTCAACAGCCTAGCGATATATATGAGACGACTTCGGACCATTCAGCGGGAGACCCGGGTTCGAGTCCCAGCCGAGGCAAGCGGGATTTTTCCTACCTTGTTCGGCTCCTACCCAGAGTGGGTATGCTATGGGCCCAACGGGGAGGCTGTTGCCACAAAGCCGAGATTCACCCACTTGACGGGTGCGACTTTGGGGGTGCTTCCCTTGGTGTGACACATCTTATGATGTGGATGGTTACACGGCCGCCACCGCAGGTGCCGTAGTTCCGGCGACCGGTTAACGCCGGGATATTTATGACAGGGAGCAAACCACACGGACCTCCATAGCATCATCTCACCATCATCCTCATCTCCATCATCATGCATAATAAAAATTGCCCCAGCTTTCCACCCTAACACTACTGGAGGACTCAGTCGGTGTGATCGCCGCGTCATCGAGTACGCTTTTGTTGGCTCAGTGCCAGCATTACAGACGCTGTCACTGTGCAGGTGTCTAAGTGGTATGATGATAGATACCACGAAAACAGCTCAGAGCGGTCTGTGAGCGTAAGAATGGTAGAAAAAGGTGTCTGAACTTTTGAACAGAAATCACCAACACCGATTTCCTAGAAAACCGTGAGTTTTAGATGCACCAACCCCTCACGTTTCGTTTCGTGTTTTGGGTTGTTGTTGTTGTTGTTGTTGTTGTTGTTTTGTTTTGTTTTGTTTGTTTTGGGTTGTTTTTTTCCGTGTTTGTTTGTCACGACCGTGTGTGCTGCAATGTATGGGTGTAAGAGGTGCGTGCTCTTTCTTTACTCTCACTCACACGCAGTCGCACAACAGAAACTGATACTGAGACGTGCGGGGATTCACACCACCACAATATTATTGACAAGACGAACAGTCATCGCATAACACGTCACAGTACAGCTACAATACCAATAACATCAAGAATAGGCAAGGCAATCTATCAAGGCAATAAATACTATGCCTAAAATACAAATGATATAAATAATTGTATCTAAGAGCGCTCAGAGCTTTTTAACGTGCACGGGATGGTACCTCCAACGATGGTCAAGCGCGCAGATGTGCAGATGTGCAGTTTTAGAAGCCGCAGACAATACCACAGGCGGCGGAAAATAGAACTGGCTCGGCAGCTCTACAAAAGCATCACGGCAACCGCTGATGCTCTAGTGGACCAGCACCCACGCTGAATCCCGGATACGGGCAGTCAGGCTCCCTCCCCTTCAGTCGTCGCAGGGCCATGAAATCCTCCACGGGACAAGGGACTACAGGGCAGCTTCTGGCTCCCGAAAACAGCCACTCGGGCTAGAACCCCTGTGCAACAATACACTATTGTAAGTCCTTGGGCTAAACCAGCACATACTGCCTATCTATGGGATAATATTAACCCATGGCACAAACCAGCGAACGCTTCTATGTTACGAACGCTAAAGGAAACTGCACATACTAAATGCTAAAGGTAGAAGCCTGCAGCTGTCACATCGGACAAGTCAGCAGAATATACAGACAGGTCAGTGTTAAACTCACTGGTAAAACGGCTAATAACCGAACATACTTAGCCGACATAACACTTCGGCCACAATAGTCAAGTTTCATACTAACTTCCTGACCGTTGGCAATATCTGCACAAGAGAAAATAGCTGACCTGAAACATAATACAGGAAATAACAGATATGAACCATTTACCTCCATATGCAAGATGCGAGGGGTTATGACGGTAGACCTTAAAGACAGCGGACGAGAAGAAGTGCCAGACTCTTGAACGGACGTGTCGGTACTACCGGGCCAAATGCGAATAGCAAGTGAATAGCAATGGTTTTTATACTGTTGGGGCGAATAGGGTGAGTATCGCACAGGATACACCTGCATCACGTGTAAAACGGGTTACCTGTATCGACTTTAACAAGGGGAACGGACAGGTCAGCATATTATACACAAATGTCCCGTGAAAAACCTTCACTAAGGGATACATGCGTGGCCCGTGCAGAAAACAAGGCACGTGTGCCACACAGAACATACTTACGATGCATACGGAAATCATACCAACCCGTCATACGGAAATCTTACCGGCACATGATTTACCCTAAGTCACGCATCCGTGACATCACCCCCCTCCTCCAGTAGAAACCGACAGGTTTCTCAACATGGGGGTCGAAACAGTGAGACAACCAATGTCTACACTACCAGCTGATCCGATCCTGATCGCGACAGGCAATCGGCAAATACATTGAGCTTACCCTGGACAGGCTCAATGCGAAATCTGAACTCCTGGAGAGCAAGGGCCCAGCGAGTTATTCGACAGTTCTTGAACTTGCCTGAAGTCAGATAGGACAAGTGAGATATCTGTCAGAAGGTCGAAAAACTTGTGAAAGACAGCCTCTATATCATGCCTCTTTGAAGGGTCTAACTGACTGTCATACTTGACATTGGCAACAGTTTCGCCTTGAAGCGACGGTAACGTCGGAAGAGCGGTTTGGTCATCCTCAGTATCAGGGTGGAGGATTTCGACAGCGGCGGATGCCGAACCGACGTGATACGAACACGCAACATCGGCCAAATCAGATGAAGCGTGAAAGGCAGAAGCACAGTTCTGTTCTGGCTCAGAGGAATCAACGCTCGGTTGGTCAAACCCTACAGAGGTTTCCGTGTGGAATGGCAACAAGAGATGTAGTTGCACAAGTTCAGTGGCCGGTGATACGGCTGACACGGCAGTGAAGGGGACATCTATAACTGGCATCCTCTCTAGGGGGACGGGGGCCACTCTACCTTTAGGAACTGTCTGGCAAACATCGCATGTTCTACAGTAGTCTTTGACTGCACAACGTACTCCTGGCCAAAAGAAACGGAGGAGGACTCTTTGCAGTGTGCGGCGAACTCCGCAGTGACCTGCCATGATACCGTCATGCGCCGTGCACAAGACAGACATGCGTAGCCTGGTGGGTACGACTATTTGCTTCGTGACACCTGCCTCGTTTTGAAAATGGCGGTATAAGATACCATCAGTGACTACAAAGGAAAAGGTAGCAGAACCGCTTTTCATAGACTGACCATCCTTGGCCTTTTGGAACAACGGTTCAAGGGTGGGGTCTTCAGACTGGGCTTTGATCAGGTCATCACGGCTTGTGTCCAAGCATGGCGGGAGTGCAGTGACTAATGGCTTGCTAGCCGCATCTGCCCTCTTAGCTTGCAAGCGAGTGGTTACTAGGCCAACAGCATCTACCTCGACGAGGGAAGAGGTATTTGGGGTGTCTGATACGCCCGGTAGATTACCTAGGATCAAGTCAGCTACTGGATCGTCAATGACACAGCACTCAACATCTCCTGAATAAAAGGGTGTGTCCACGGACACACGAGCTACGGGGAATGTCTCGACTGCACCTCCAAAAGTAATGCAATCTTGAGTTTCACCTGTGAACTGTTCCGGGGAGACAAGAGAGCGTTTAACACCCGCAGTAGTACACCCAGTGTCTCGGAGTACCGTTACTTCTGTATTGCCTACTGTGCCTTTGGACACACGCAGGTCTCCAAGGGGTTTGTTCTTCCCAATTGCGCATATCACCATGCAGGCTAGCGCCTTCTGCCTTGAGGGACAAACATTGCTCCAGTGACCTGTGCCGTGGCAAGTGTTACAAGTGTCAGTTGGCAGTGGCTTACGTCTGGGAAATCCACGATCATTTCGGTTTTCTGCCTCTGTTTTGCTAGTCTCACTCTCGTTTGCCTGACCAGGGGTGGCTGAAGGGCCATAGTGATATGGGGGACGACCCCTGAATTTGCCGCGCTGTGACTTCGAGTACTGGGACTTGACATGACCCTGCACTACGCCTACAGAAGACGCAAACAACGTGGCGGAGCTATCTCTTTTAGCCATAGATTTGCCCGGGTGAGCATCCCTATACAGCTCAGCTGCCTCGGACATGGTATTAGCGTCTGTAAACCGCCTTTCCCGGAGGTACACACATAAGTCCTTTGCCACACTTTGTAGTATTTGTTCACGTAACAAAAGATCGTGCAGACCCTGGTAGGTTTTTTCAGCACCTGAGAGATCTACCCACCTGTCAAACAAGTGACGGATTCGGGTGAGGAAGGAAAAAAAATGATTCACCTGTATCGGGACGAGCCGTCCTGAAACGTTCCCTGAACCCTTCTTCAGTACACAAGTACTTTTTCATGAATTGTTCCTTGAGGGAATCAAAGTCCACAAGACCACCTGAACACAGGGATTGATAAAACGTCAAGGAAGGACCCTGAAGACACGCTGCAAAATGGATAGGCCAGTCAGATCTGTTCCACTTTAAAGCCGTAGCGTGTGCCTCAAACCTAAAGATGAAGGCATCTATATCATCCTTCTCATGGTTGAATAATGGCAACTTCGGGTAGAATCGATGACCTGAGTCAGAACGGGGGGTGGGGGGAGGAGTTTGTGTTGCAAGCTCTCTTTCCAGCTTTTCCCTGTCAAGCTGCCGTTTATGCTCTCGGTCCTGCCTCTCTAGCTCTAATTTAGCTTTCTCCAACTCTAGCTTAGCTTCCCTCTCTTTCTCTTCTAACGCTCGCTTAGCTTCTCCTCTTCTTCTAACGCTCGCTTAGCTTCCCTCTCTTTCTCTTCTAACGCTCGCTTAGCTTCCCTCTCTTTTTCTTCTGACGCTAGCTTAGCTTTCTCTAACTCTAGCTTAGCTTCCCTTTCTTTCTCTTCTAATGCTAGCTTAGCTTCCCTTTCTTTCCGTCTCTCGTCTCTCTCCATAGCTTGCTCTATGTACTTTTGAACATCTGCCCCGGAATACCCGAGTTGCTTAGCCTGCTTAACCAACTTCTCAAACTGTTCTTCAGAGATCTCCATGTTTTGCAGGTAAGCTATATGTCTAGAATATTCTAGAACAAACTAAGCGAACTGAAGAGATCCTTCAAACGGCAAACAAAATTTTCAGCCTAGGAACAAGCAAGAACACACACAAGTTTTAACAAGCATGACTGAAACTATTAAACGAAATGAAATCAAATCAAATATCACGAATGAAATAGCGCATCAACTCAACAAGCAGCAAGCTCAAACCAACATGCACAGCACCATGTCAACAAGTACTGAAAATATCAAAGCCAGTGACGTCTTGTCACTAAATACATGCGATCGAAATAATCAAATGCACATTAAGAAAAATGCAACATGCAATGAATGAGGGTGTTTGTCAGACACCAAAGTATACGAAGCCCGACAAAAAAGTATGCGAAGCCAATCATGCAAAAACGCAAATGAGTTTTCAGTTGGGCATCCCACCAAGTAACTGAAAAGTTTAGATCAAAATCTCGCAGAGTTCAAAGTAATTAATACAAATATTAACAAAAAGCAAACATACACGGTAACTGATAACATAAAATACACAAGAACAAACAGTGGTGGTGCGGGATCCAACACAAGGTGCCCTACCGGAGGATAGACAAGAGGTAACGAAAAGGTGGAGCTGGGAAGACAGACAGGCTGTTCAAAAGAAAGGCAAGAAGACTAGTCCCTTACGGCAGCCGGAAACACGACATACCGACCCGTACGAGGCTGGAGACGGGGAAAAACTAAACAGAAAATGACAAGCTCATTCAACCCAAAGGTGGGGAAGGTGGGGCCCTAGTATTAGTAAGTTAGGAGAGGAACGGGGTCACCACTGTCACGACCGTGTGTGCTGCAATGTATGGGTGTAAGAGGTGCGTGCTCTTTCTTTACTCTCACTCACACGCAGTCGCACAACAGAAACTGATACTGAGACGTGCGGGGATTCACACCACCACAATATTATTGACAAGACGAACAGTCATCGCATAACACGTCACAGTACAGCTACAATACCAATAACATCAAGAATAGGCAAGGCAATCTATCAAGGCAATAAATACTATGCCTAAAATACAAATGATATAAATAATTGTATCTAAGAGCGCTCAGAGCTTTTTAACGTGCACGGGATGGTACCTCCAACGATGGCCAAGCGCGCAGACGTGCAGATGTGCAGTTTTAGAAGCCGCAGACAATACCACAGGCGGCGGAAAATAGAGCTGGCTCGGCAGCTCTACAAAAGCATCACGGCAACCGCTGATGCTCTAGTGGACCAGCACCCACGCTGAATCCCGGATACGGGCAGTCAGGCTCCCTCCCCTTCAGTCGTCGCAGGGCCATGAAATCCTCCACGGGACAAGGGACTACAGGGCAGCTTCTGGCTCCCGAAAACAGCCACTCGGGCTAGAACCCCTGTGCAACAATACACTATTGTAAGTCCTTGGGCTAAACCAGCACATACTGCCTATCTATGGGATAATATTAACCCATGGCACAAACCAGCGAACGCTTCTATGTTACGAACGCTAAAGGAAACTGCACATACTAAATGCTAAAGGTAGAAGCCTGCAGCTGTCACATCGGACAAGTCAGCAGAATATACAGACAGGTCAGTGTTAAACTCACTGGTAAAACGGCTAATAACCGAACATACTTAGCCGACATAACACTTCGGCCACAATAGTCAAGTTTCATACTAACTTCCTGACCGTTGGCAATATCTGCACAAGAGAAAATAGCTGACCTGAAACATAATACAGGAAATAACAGATATGAACCATTTACCTCCATATGCAAGATGCGAGGGGTTATGACGGTAGACCTTAAAGACAGCGGACGAGAAGAAGTGCCAGACTCTTGAACGGACGTGTCGGTACTACCGGGCCAAATGCGAATAGCAAGTGAATAGCAATGGTTTTTATACTGTTGGGGCGAATAGGGTGAGTATCGCACAGGATACACCTGCATCACGTCTAAAACGGGTTACCTGTATCGACTTTAACAAGGGGAACGGACAGGTCAGCATATTATACACAAATGTCCCGTGTAAAACCTTCACCAAGGGATACATGCGTGGCCCGTGCAGAAAACAAGGCACGTGTGCCACACAGAACATACTTACGATGCATACGGAAATCATACCAACCCGTCATACGGAAATCTTACCGGCACATGATTTACCCTAAGTCACGCATCCGTGACATTGTTTTTTTAAGACTTTGTGGCTTTCAAATGCCAGGAGGATTTTTTTTTTTTAATTTGTGATCTGCTAAAGAAGGAAATAATCATATAGTCAAAATAAGTGAATTCTCATTGCGAGGATTCCAAAAGGTACTGTCTCTCTTCTTTCTATCTGTATCTGTTATATTAACTTGTACTAATCTGGGAACCAGCTCATGCCAAAATTTAATCACATGTCAGTCTTGTAAAAATACGAGGAAAACACAGTATGAGCGGAAAGGTAAATTGAAAATCCACCAGTGTCGGATGACCCTGGAGGCAAACGCTCCAGCAACTTTCCGGCGGCTGAAGTTGGTGTAACATGGGCAGAATGGGTCAACTGAGGGTAAGCAGCTTCTGGTCAAACCAGTCTCCCTTCTCGGCATTCCGAACTTAAAAAAAACAAACACTTAAGAATTTACAGTTTTGCAGGACCACAAAAAAAAAATTGCAGTTTTGTTGGGCCACTTGAAAATTTCGACTTTTGTAAGGCCACTTGAAAATTTACAGTTTTGTTGGGCCAATTAAACTTTGTCGACTTTCTGTAAGGCCACTTAAAAATTTCGACTTGTAGAACCCCTCGATAATTTCCATTTTGGCAGGACCATTTGAAAGTTTTCACTTTCGGAAAAAAAAAAAACGTGTAAAATTACACTTTGGTAGGATCTTCCTTTTTTCCAGTAATTGGTGACTTAATCATTACTGCAATATTTATTTACCCTCCACAACTGTCCGTTCCGAGAATTCCTACTTTTTACTGTACCGTGTTACAGTATGCAAAACTACGGCATACGTCCTGTCTCTATCTTTCGCCCCCCCCCCCCACCCCCCAAAAAAAAGGAATTCGGTGCCTCTTCCTCTAAGAAAACGACCACCTCACCAACCACTATCTCAGTATCCGCGAGTTCTCTCTCTTTTTGTCCCTTTTTTGTGTTCCCTTGTATGCAAATTGAGTGTGACGTGACAGGAATGCGGTACCTGAGACCAATCGGTACCCAAGTGGTATGAGGGATCGGTAGACGCACATGGTCGCTCATATCCTAAAGCAGACGACCCAAAGGCAGCTCTGATTATGCACATGACATGTCTTAATTGTGTTATGTTGTTTTGTTTGTTTTTTCTTTTCTTTTTTGTCTTTTTTCTGTCTTTTTTTTTTTAGGGAATCAATAAGAGAACATTTCGGAAGGTTTCATTTTCATTCTTTTGTCATTTCTGTCTTTTCATACCAAGGTCCGAGTTGTTGGAATGATCTCCCAGTATCAATCAGATATGCAGACACAAAACCATCCTTCAAAACAAATCTGAAAACCCACCTCTTCACAGCCCTCAACCAATAACTGTTGCCTCATCATCATCTTGCTGGTCGTGTGTATGCGTGCGTGCGTGCGTGCGTGCGTGCGTGTGTGTGTTATAATTAAGCGGGAGGACACGTTAGATCGTGCAGCCCCCCTTATGACCCTATCACGGAGCCGGGTTAAAAAATGGGCGTAATGAACCAGAACAGTCTGTTGGAAGGCCTGGCCGCAGACAGCGTGTTAACCGCTGAATCTTTCCCACAGTTCCTGGACGCCGTGGCCAAGTCCCAGGGTAATCAAAGGTCAGGTAACTGCTGTCCCGACACGAGTGCTGTGCTCCTGAATGGTCGCCCGGGTAGACTGGGTGATTTCCCTTGCGTCTCTGACGAATTTTCTTCTCATAAATCAAGTGTTTAGCGGCTTTCATCTGTATGGGGACGGCATGTGGTACATATCTAACTCAGCAGATTTTTTTTTTTTTTTTTTAAAGAAACAGGAGAGCTCCCGTTGAAAGGTCCGTAGAAAACCCATCTTGGCACTTCGCGTGATGTATGCGGCGGAGGGATATTGTACAAGTAATGCGTCTTGCTTCTTGAAAGGGACCTTCTCGGTCATTATATCCACAGTGACGTCATCACAGACGCTTTACTTCCATGTCGGTTCTTCCTCCACAAGGCTACTGACCACTAATAGTTTCCTGGGCATATAGTAATAATTACGCTAAATATAATACAGAATTTTTCCTGTTTAAATGTGTGTGCAGAGTAAATAATGGCAATCTGGGGCTTTTTGTTGGCTTTGTAAATAAGTTTCATGCCTGGTGATAGTAAAAACAGGGAAAAACTGAGCCTGGCATGTGGACATTTTGTATACATGCGCGGCTGGCACAAGAGCTAGCAGACGACAGAGGAATGAGGGGGTATGTGGTCGCTGCTAGCATTGCAAAAAAAAACGGAATATTGAAATTTGTTGAATTTACTCTACACATGAGTCTTCGGCAGGTTAGATTTTTGTGATTGTAAGTGTGTGTGTGTGTGTGTGTGTGTGTGTGTGTGTGTGTGTGTGTGTGTGTGTGTGTGTGTGTGTGTGTGTGTGTGTGTGTGTGTGTGAATTTTAAAGCGTTTCACACGCAGCGTCCTGTTTTATACGAATATACATGTATAGCGTTTTCTTTGAAATCTCGATTTGTGTTGCGTTAGTCCAAGCATCGCTTTTGGTCAGTCCGTCACTCTGGTCATGGGTTTTGAGCTCAGATGATGTACGGACCTGATCCAGGCACTTTTTCTTTTCTGCCGCATACGAGGCCATTGTACATGCGACGAACATGCCACAAGCACGCAAATGAAGGCAACACTACCCTGATGAATGCAAGAAAAAGAACAGAGGAAAGACCCCCCGGCCCACGCCCGTGCACGAATTCCTTCTCACTTACACTCGCCGCACCGTCTTTATCCGAGAGGAATTGCGCAGAATATGAAGTGGCTCCAGGTTTTAATTCAGAATGCGCATAATTATCACTTTCCAAGAAATAGACACAGTCTTGGTCGGGACTGCATATATTTAAATGCGCGCGACCTGGTCCCATAGAAGACATGCGGGTAAGTGGGTGGGTGTTTGGGGGTTTAACGTCCTTTTCCACCACATACGGGTGATATCAAAGACGGGGCAACGATGAAAACGCCAGCACAAATATTTGGCCCCAGCCGGGATCGAACTCACGACCCGAGCATTGGAAGTCCAACGCTCTACCATTCGGCTACTCTGGCTCCCCCATAGAAGACATGCAGTCAGCGTACAGGAGACTGGCTTCTGATGAAATGCTATAATATGAAACGATATAATATTTGGTACTGCACAGGCTGTAATCAAGCATTTGAATTTCCTTTCATTGCATTGCAACAACCTGGAGGAGTTGAACACTTACGAGGCCGAGTTCGACCACCCCCTAACCGCTATAATTATGATGACTAGTTTTTGGGTGTGTTTTTTTTAAATCAAGCCACTGCACACCAGAAGCAATCACTTCAAGCCATTATTACGCAACGCGTGGAGCTTCCCGTCAGGCGGGGGAACCGGGGTGGCCGAACGGTAGAGCGTTGGACTTCCAATGCTCGGGTCCTGAGTTCGTCTCCCGGCTGGGGCCAAATATTTGTGCTGGCTTTTTCATCGTTGCCCCGTCTTTGATATCACCCGTATGTGGTGGAAAAGGACGTTAAACCCCCCAAACACCCACCCACCCTCCCGTTAGGCGCATCAGTGACTGCTGCAGATCGCGTAATAGTGGCTTCACGTGGTCTAAAGATTTCAAGCAAAAATGCGATTCTTGTATGGGCTTTTAAGAGTTAAGTCAAATCCTATTTCGTTATCCACGCTCTCATACGGGTGTAATACAATACAATACAAGACAAGGGTGGGTTGGTGTTTGAGGGTTTAACGTCCTTTTCCACCACATAGGGTGATATCAAAGACGGGGCAACGATGAAAAAGCCAGCACAAATATTTGGCCCCAGCCGGGATCGAACTCACGACCCGAGCATTAGAAGTCCAATGCTCTACCATTCGGCCACCCCGGCTCCCCATACAATACAATACAATACAATACAATACAATACAATACAATACAATGGGATACTAAAGAGCACACATAAACAATAATTATACTGTAATATCGGTGTCATTTCACCACCAACTTAAAAAAAATAGTCTGAACATCAGTGGGTCTGTTTGGGTGTTTTTGTTTGTTGTTGTTGTTGTTGTTGTTGTTGTTGTTGTGGGGGGTCCGTTTGCTTTTTTTTTTTTTTTTAATGTGTCAGTCATTTTGTGGTTTTTCTCTGTGTGTGTGTGTGTGTGTGTGTGTGTGTGTGTGTGTGTGTGTGTGTGTGTGTGTGTGTGTGTGTGTGTGTGTGTGCTCTCTCTCTCTCTCTCTCTCTCTCTCTCTCTCTCTCTCTCTCTGGGGGAGCCGGGGGAGCCGAATGGTAGAGCGTTGGACTCTCAGTGCTCGGGTCGTGAGTTCGAATCCCGCCGGCTGGGGCCAAATATTTGTGCTGGCCCTTTTTCTCGTTGCCCCGTCTTTGATATCACCCTTATGTGGTGGAAAAGGACGTTAAACTACCAAACACCCACCCACCCCACCCCCTCTGTGCGTGTGTGTGTGTGTGTGTGTGTGTGTGTGTGTGTGTGTGTGTGTGTGTGTGTGTCTGTGTCTGTGTCTGTGTCTGTGTCTGTTTGTGTGTTTTCCAAATTGGGATGAAGTCAGTCTTTCATGACTGCGTTTGTGAACGAGTAGCTCGAACACAATCACGAAGCTTACTGAAATGATCAGCGCTGGTCTCTCGATGTTCGGATCGTGAGTTCGAATCCGGTTTGGGTCCAATAACATATTTGTGTCGGTCTTTTTCTCGTTGCCCCGTCTTTGATATCACCCATAAATTATGTGGTGGTAAAGGGCGTTAAACCCTCAACCCCCCCCCCCACCCCCTCTCCCACTCTCCTCTGATACAAAATATTGTCGTGAATAGCCGACCAGGTCGGACAGACCTCACCTGCATCAGTGAAGGTTGTTCCATTGCCAAAACTATCTAGGTCACATGGGCACCGCGCATGTGCGACACACAGGACAGCCAGACAGAATCCGTCTGATGATCAGGCGGCCTCTCGCCGATCCCAAAACGCCGAGCCCAGCGCATAAAACACGAGTAATCAGCAGAAAATAAGTCCTCCCAAAACACTTTGCGTCTGCCTGAGCCAACAAGGCAAATTGTCAGTTTCGGTCCGCTCGCATCAAGCAAACTGCGCCTGTGTGTCGGTGGAAGTTCGCAACAAAATTGCTTCATGCGGGAGTGGACAGGGGAGGTTGGGGGGGGGGGGAGGGTTAGCAGGTTTCTTTTTCTCGTAGACACTGCAGGCAAATATTGCTTTTCTCACAGGCAGAGCAGATATTGTTACCCTGAAACAATAAAGACGTCAGAGGGGTGTGGGGTGCAGGGTAATTTCTGGGACCCAGGCTGAAACGTAAGCTGGTGGTCACTTGGCCATGCGTCTGCAGTCAAGCTTATGTGTCACCGCTATTCGTGAATCACGAGAAAGCACGTGTCTACAAAACAGGGGCCGGGGTCACGACGCGTGAGTAAAAAAGTGTTCCTAGCACTGTACGTATCAACGTTCATAGGGCAAAACTGAACATAGCAAAGAACACTACTTACGAACAGATTTTCGCGGGTCACGACGTGCACGTTGGCTGTTTCTTAGCTACGTACGGAAACTCGCCCTTCAGTTCCTATTTCCCACGTGCGGATTTTCCCCAAAACAAAATGGCGGCAAGCTTGAGTCTCAGTGCCAGCAATGAGAAGAAACAGCGTAAAAAAAAACGCGACGTCAACTTTTCTGACGCAGAATTGCGCGTCTTACTAGATTTAATACAGGACCATCATAATGTAATGTTTGGAACTTTGGACGGGACTGCTGTCACTGCTTAAAAAAGCTCAAGATTTGGGAGCTTATCACATCAAGTGTGAATGGACGGGGTCTTCTGAAGTTGCGTCTTATAAGAAAACGAAACATTACTCGATTTGCCATCCTGTTATACTTCCCGCGTTAACGAAGCCGTTGCTACGATTGCACTTACGAACGGGGGAAGGCAGGCGTAAAGTTACGAACAGACCTACGAACAAAATTGCCGTACGTACGCGTCGTGACTCTCGATTTTCGTACCGCTACGAACGTTCGTAAAGCCCAAATGTACACATCGTGACCCCGGCCCCAGTCATGTGCGGGAGCAATCTGACCGACTTTGGGGGAATCTTGGTACGGTGAAATGAGCATGTAGGGTTGTGATCGAAAGCCCAAGAGCGTCACCACTGGTAACCAGACAATGTAGAATATTTATATTATGTTCTATGCGCGGGTTTTTTTCTTTCTTTCTTTCTTTCTTCTTTTTTACTTTTACTGTGTGACAAGGCATGGACGTTATTTGTTTGTTTGTCTGTCTGTCAAAAAGAAAAATCAAGGAAAACTAAAAACAGATATCACTCGCGTCTAATGGTTATTTCCCCTAGCCTCTGTCTGTTTTAACTGGGCAACTAAAGCAGTATTTGACTCTCTTTTTTTAAGGTAATGTGAACCCAATACTTCTTCTTTGTTTGAACCTGTTGTTTTGGTCAGGTTTGTGTGTGTTTTTGTGGTTTGTTTTTTGTTGTTTTTGTTCTGTTTTTGCTTTTTGTTTTTTGTTTGTTTGGTTGTTTTGTGATTTCGGGGTTGGGTTTTTTGGTTGTTGTTTTTTGTTGTTGTTGTTTGTTTGTTTGTTTTTTTGGGGGTGTTTGTTTGTTTGTTTGTTTGTTTGTTTGTTTGTTTGTTTGTTTGTTGGGCCATGGCGGTGGTTGTTGTTGTTGTTACTGTTGTTGTTGTTTTAGGAAATCAAAAACAGTGATTTTTAATACAAGCAAACGCACGGCATAACAGCTCAGAAAAGCTGGCGTTTCTCTCAACAATGCAAGACCTCAATATTGTATTTACGTTGTAGATAAGCTAGCTTCACGCGTCAACTGATGCATCAAACCAAACCTACACCAATCTCAAAAGAACCACGGACACAGCGGACAAACGGACAGATTGATCGAGCAGCCAATCAGTCAAATGCCAAAACTCATATTTGGTAAAGTGTTCTGGTCGTGAGTAGGTCTCGACCTCCACTCGCCAAGATATGATGGCGTCCGTTTCACGTTTTTCTCTTTTTTGTTGCCATCACGACGGGTTAGCCGTAGTCAATACATTAATCCCTTCTGGCAAAATCCATACGCAACTATTGAATGTGCATTTTCCACGATTTCTAGGCTTCGCGGCACTTTGGAACAGCTGCGTTTGTATGGCGCATGCATGCCCGAAATGGTATATCTACAATAATAATAATGATAATAATAATAATAATTATTGTACAGGCGCTTTATCCAATTTCGTGAATAGGCTAAAAGCGCCGCGAACTGAACCCAACACGCACGCTCACGTGAATCACACGCATTCTCTCACACACAGGACATAAACACATTACAATCACGTGGTGCGAATGGTCAGCTCAGCTATTTAAATTTCGGAATTTAGAATTACATTTGGTTTTCAAATTTGGTGGGCTGAACATTTCCAAAGCAGAGGGGGGGGGGGGGAGCCGGAGTACCCGGAAAGAACCCCCGACGATGGGCCCGAATGAACGGTGCCACATACGAGAAGGAAAAATTCTTTGCCCCGAGTGGGACTCGAACCCCTAACCTCTCGCATTAGTGACAAGTCTCTTAATCACTAGACCACCGACCGCCCCAAAATCACATTTCTAAAGCGCAATTCTTGGCAGATAACCCATTGCGCGTTCACACACTCACATGCATATAAAACACATCCTTACACAGCAGGTACTACGGCAATCAGTAAACTGCCAGTTGGAATAGGTAGGTTTTTAGCTCCGATTTGAAAGAAGCCAAAGTAGGTTGCTGTCGCGCGCTAGCAATCAGCGAGTTCCAGATTACAGGGGTAGCAAAACCGAGAGAGCGTTGTAACCTTGAAGAGCTTTTCACTGGATGAGCTGAGGGTGGGTACGTGACGGAGTGTATGTGGATAATGAAGCGGGCAGATAGGGCGGTAAAGTAGCATCGAAGTGACGACACGCCAGCAGAGCTCTGATAATTATAATAGTACATCATACCTATAAGGCGCCCGTCTCTGAAGGACAGACTCAGAGCGCACACACCCACACACACACACACACACACCACACACACACCCAACACACACGCACGCACGCACGCACCTGCCAGGTCTGTTCATGAACACAATTCGTGTTCAGCCCTTAACAGAGAGTCGTTCAAGGTGTCTGCATCATTAACTTGATCATATGACTTCTCTTAAATACAGCAACTGTTCTCAAATGGCTGAGTATACATATACACACACACACACACACACACACACACACACACACACACACACACACACACACACACACACACATATTGTTCTCTTGAAGATGAGGATCAGCAGTGCGGCTGTGGTACAGCATCTGGAGTGTGGGAAGTTCTGTTCTTCTTCCCTTCAGTCTTCAGTCTCCCAGCTTCCATTGAAACCGTCTCCCCTGCACCCCCCCCCCCCCCGGTCCCCCTCCCGACCTCCGACCATCCCCCCCCCAACCCCCCCCCCCACCACCCCCCATGCGTCCGTTACTCAACCAGTACTTTATATTCGTACAAGTGTTTCCGGACTTGTCCCTCTGCTTTTCAAGATGTCTGTCCAATTTTGTGCCATTGACACCGTCTCCTCTTAAACCCTCTTCACGCCTCCATTCACTGGTCGGTTAAACTCAGTCAGTACGTTGTTTAAGTGTTTCAGGAGCTGTCCCATCCTTTCAAGACCACGTGTGGGATTTTTTTCTCCCCTCCCTTCTCCCACCCCCTTCCTCTACACCATTTGTGTATAATAGAGTCTGGTCTGTTCCCCGCTATAAGACCTGTGTCCTAGTTTGTAGTGCCCCCCCCCCCCCCACACACACACATCACACTCCCCAAAATACTTTGTACAAGGGTTTCCAGATTTGTCCCTTTTCTTGAAGACTTTTGCACAGTTTTTAACGACCCCCCCCCCCCTCCCCTTTCCACCTTCCCCCTGCAAGTACTTTGTAAAAGTGTTTCCGGATTCGTCATTCAGTGATTCACTTTTCAAACACCTCTGTACATCTTGTGCACAAGTGTTTCTGGATCTGCCCCCTTCGTTTCCGGACCTCTGTCCAACTGTTGCCTTCAAATGCCGCCCCCCCCCCCCCCTCCGCCGTCGCCTCCCCCCCCCCCCCCCCCCCCCGATAGATTTGCGCGGCGACAGACAAAACTCAGCGAGACGGAGAAGAGGTGGTCAATAGGATTGTCCCAGCAGACTGTGGCGATCTACTGGTCCGGCTCTGTGGCACTGGTCACTCAAGGCACAAGGAGAAGTTGATTGGGAACGTGCTGCCCATTGACGGAGAGTGGATGGGATCAAACTTAAACGGAGAGTGGGTGAAGGAGGTACGAGAGGGTGCTAAATGAGGAGGTAGGAGAGAAGTGTATGAAGGGAGAAGGGAAGGTGAAAGGGGGACGGGGGGGGGGGGGAGGGACTGAGAAGTGTCAATGACAGAGGGTCATAGGGGTACTAAAAGGTGGGAAAAATGAGAGGGGGGGGGGGGATGGTGGGTGATTGGGGCCTGGGGAACGGGTGTGTGACTTCTTCTTCTTTCTTCGTCGTTCACTAGATGGAGATGCCAGTCGCCCGCACGAAGGTCCTAAAGGTCGCTATACAACTTGACCCTCAGCGGTACTGGTTCGGGTCATGTGTCTTCTCTGGGAGCGTCATGGAGTTCAGCATTCATGATGTCTGCTTTTGCATGGGCACTTCTTAGAATCGCTGATTATCTTAGAATCGCTGATTATCTTAGAATCGCTGGATTCTGAATTTGCTGTACATATGGGCGTTTAGTCTCAGCCCGGCCAGTCCTCAGTCGGATGGGGGGGGGGGGGGGGGAGGGACTTAGAGGGTTGTCAGTGACAGAGGTGGACTATGGATGGTGGAAACTGAAGGTGGAACATTTTGGTGGAATCATTTTGTTTTAAACTGTCACATCGGTATGTCTCTATTAATTCCACACTCATACCAACAAATATGCAAACACACACGCGCGCGCGCACACACACAACACACACACACACACACACACACACACACACACACACACACACACACACACACACGCACGCACACACGCACGCACGCACGCAACGCACACATACACACGAACGCACGCACGCACGCACGCACGCAGCTGAATCAGGAGGAGGTAAGTGGGCTTAGTCGAAGCCAGCCGGAAGAGGATGCGTTTTCAAGTCAGACTTGAGTGAGTGAGTGCGGGAGTACGCGCATTGAGTCACTTTGTTAGAATTTTGCGCCATATAAGTACAATTCATTATTATTATTAGTATTATCCACACGCGGTGTTTCTGCTCCAGCTGCTGGAGGGGGCATTACAGTAAAGAGTCCATTGAATTCGCGTCTCATTTCCATTGTGACGCGGTCGTAACGTGCCAGATGCTACCGTCCGAAGTGCTCGTTCCTGTGTGGATAAACTGCACACTGTGAAACGTGACTTGCTTATTTACAACACCTTTAGAGAAGTGACTTTCTTATTTACAACACGTTTGAAAAGTGTCCTAGGAAGGTGTAGTATTT
>JACVVK020000014.1:1957500-2147500 GCA_018292915.2 Batillaria attramentaria | reverse complement strand
TCTTTTCCGCTCAGGCCTCGCCGGAGTAATGCTAGTCTGCTTCACCATATCCATTCGCGTCACCTTTGCCTCTCTTGTGCGCAAAAAAGTCTTAGCTCCACTAGCAGCTTGCCTCCTCTTGCAACTCCCTGGCATGCACCTTGCCCTACCAAATACAAACATCACGAAAATCGCGCATTTTCCTGACAAGAAAATATCACTACAAACTAGCACACTCTCAAAACACAGTCCAGGGCGCCGGAACCGGGGGGGCGGGGGGGGGGAGCTGCCCGCCCCCCTCTACCCAAGCAGGGGGGGGGGGGGCAAGAGTGTCTTTTTGCCCCCCCCCCCCCCTGGAAAATCAGGTGACTATGGCAAGAGGGGGGGCAAAGCCATGGTCTTGCCCCCCCCCCTTCCCCTACCTTTTCCCTACCCCTCTTCCTGCTCTCTCCCTCATCCCACCCAACAGAGAACTTCTGTTTTTGCAGACCGAAGGCTGTCCGCTCCTCTGATTGCCCCCCCCCCCCCCGCGCTTTTCACTTTTTTGGGGGCAATGTCCTTCTTTTCAGTGGCTCCCTGGTTCGTAAAGGTTTTTTTTTGTCTGCGCAGCAAGTGATCGCGCCCCCCCCCCCCCCCCCGCTGTTCACTTTCTTCGGGCAACGTTCCCCCTCCGAGATTCTGCCCCCCCCCCCCCCCAACATCTTCCGGCGCCCCTGGAGTCCTTTACTGCACATGACCCAAGCTCAATTTCTGTCATTACGCCTGCAGCCATCCACATTGTGCGTCATACTATATTTGGGGAGCAACGACACGCAAAGTAATCAACGGGGTTTTTTTGGGTGTTTTTTTTTTAGGTCGGTTGGTTAGTTGGGTTTAACGTCCCACGCCACAAGACGTGACTGGAGACGGCCCCAATGGGCAGGTCATGCGTGGGGCAGGAGGGACAGCTACCCTAACTGACCTGTCCAGCTGAACACTATTCAATTAAGTCAAGCCAAGCCAAGCAAATGGGTAAAGTACCTGTATTCATGCACATTATTTTTTTACTCTCATTTTTTTAAGTATGCGTACACAGGAATATATATATGTTCTCATTGGTCGTCATGGTCATCAGTAACTTAAATCAAAAACAAAATGACAATGGTATGCATTACTAAAGAAAGTGTACGGTAAGAACAGTTATTTGTTATTTGTTGTACTAAGTGCTTCCCTGGGGGGGGGGGGGGGGGGATGGACAGTCTACTGTTATTGCTACATGCACATTATTGTTTTCATAACTTGTATCATCATCATCATCAGCAGCAGCAGCAGCAGCAGCATCATTCTGCTGGCGATTATCAAAATATACTGCCTGTCAAAGTTGAACGGCCCACACCAGCACAAAGGAAACCCCCGCGATCTTTCAGGTACGGGCTACTGGAAACCTGGCACATAAACCACTCACGCTAATAAACAGCCAGCGTGTTACTCTGCCCGATTGTCAGTGAATATTGCTTGTTTATGAACCTGGTGGGAGTGGTTGAGTATCCTGCATCATAAACTTTCTGTCTGGCGTTACCAAAGCCACAGAGCGGGCGTGCAGAATACCATGCAGGAACATTCAAGAAATCATCCTTAGATAGATGGATAGATAGATTATACACGTGCACTGTAGCATAATATATATAATATAATATATATATATATATATATTATATATATATATATATATATATATATATATATATAATATAGAAAAGGAACAAAGGCGTCGCTAAAGCCGAAAACATGCGCTCAATCAGGTAAAGTAAGTAAAGCTGAGAGCGCTCCTAGATCTAGGAGATGTGTGCTTTGTATGCCAGTGGACAAGTCCGCCTTGCCCTATATTGGCTACAAGCCACAGTGGAGGGGGGGGGGGGAATCTACCATCCTACCGCCGAAACGTTCTAACAGATCTAAGGGTAGCTCACCATTCATAGGGCCCCCATTCCCCTCCCACCGGGAGGAAAATGGTCGGTACAACCAAGGCCATATGAATTGGTGATTAACATAGAATGCATGCATGTGTACTTCTCTTTGTCATTGTGAAGAAAACGTGTTTGGTGAGTACGTGAAATCTACGCATTAAAATGTGCCAAGTCACAGTTTCAGAGGTGTGTGTTGATCTAGGTTTGAGTCATATGAACGTGTCGCCAAAAGGCGTGGAAACCTGATGCTTTTTTGAAGACACGTTGCTTCGCTATGGAGATCCCAGCCAAAATAGAACCTTTTTTTTGAAATATTGAAAATAGAGCGATCCGAATTCCCAGCAGAACTATCACTTCGGTCACAAACGGCGTTTAAATTTTTGAAGTGAAAAACAATGGACACTTTTCGAGACACAGAACGTGCCTTTAACTGGGTACAGGGTGAAAACTTTATAAACGTAGGTCGCTGACCTACGGGGATTATTTTTCGTGTATCCCTGGGGTCCGGGTAATACTGATACGATGTATAACGTGCCCCTACTTGGTACTAAAAGGTCATCCTGATACGGCCGGCCGACCGCGAACATACTGTAGATTCAGCTGATGAAGACAGTGTGAGTGTACAGGGCTTGCGGCAGGTAACAGAGAGAGAGAGAGAGAGAGCAGATTTCTGGGCCCGCATGTAAAAGTCGGAGTTAGGGAGTTTAGTCCCGGGTTAGAGTCTAACCTCGAACTAAACTAGCTCTAGGGTTACATTTTCTGTTGTTTGTTGTTTAAATCAGGAAGCAGGTCCATTCCAGCAAGGTGCCTATGCTGTTACAGAAGGATTTTTGTCTTTCTTTTTCGCTTCCTTTTTTATTTAATTTTGTTTTGGGTTTCTTTGACCTAGTGTGGGTTAGGCCCGTAGCCGTGGGTTAAATTAACCTCGAGTTTTACATACGGGCCCTGAAGCTGCCATGACCTCACTAGCAGTGTGAGTCCACTTGAATTCGCTGTTTTGCAGATAACGCAAGGAAGAAGCTGTGAATCACTCTGAGTGGATGGGGATTTATCGGAGAGTCACTTCCAACGCCTACAAACTTTCGGGGTCTAATTTTATTTTATCAAACGATCGAAATTCGCAAAACGGTGCATGCTTTGATTGTATTTCAAATCATTTATTGCATTTTGGGTGTTGAAAGATAAGCTGAAAATGCAATCAACGGAAGCAGTCTCTGGTGTGTGTGTGTGTGTGTGTGTGGTGTGTGTGTGTGTGTGTGTGTTGTGTTGTGTGTGTGTGTCTCCGTGTGTGTGTAATTGTAATTGTAGAGCGCTCTGAGCCAGCGTCTGCTGGATACTGCGCTATGTAAAAGCAATTTATTATATTAATTCAGATACAATCGTGCATCACTGAGGAAACACAGGGATGCTGGTGCAAACTGAAGTAGATTGGTTTTTTAATGGGTTAAGTGACAGGGCAAGAAATAGTCTATTCAGAACAACAACCGAAAAATAATTCTATAAAACACACACACGTTTTCAACGTCGGAAGGAAACGGAACCAGTAGTGGAGTTTCTTCTCTACCCAAAGAAAAACAGTGTGTTGATCATAACGTTCATTTTTATAAAATGCCGTTTCGACAGATTGGGTTAGAAGGGAAGGGGACAAGTTTTCAGGTGCGGGAGGGGGGGGGGGGGGGGGGTACATTGTTTTTGGGTTTTTTTTTTTCAGGAACAGAGAGAGAGAGAGAGCCTCGGAATGACAATGACAGTAAGCATTATTTTCGAAAGGGAAAATTTTGCAGAAATATCATGTTCCAACTTGCCGTTGCTAAACTTTGAACATACGAGCAAAGGAAAGAAAATGTAAAAGCCACAGGAAGATAAAGAAAACAGTCAATGATTAGAGAGAGAGAGAGAGGGGGGGGGGGAACCCGTTCGTTTTGATCTTCAAGGGTCCTTTCCTTCCCACGCAATGTCATCGATTTGAAACCGCCATGCACTGGTCGAGCGCATACTTGCGGGTGATAGTTATCCGCATTACATGTTTAAAGAGCTTTAATAACATGAATAGCCGCAAGGAAGCACGTGTCCCTGCTGTGCAATGGTGAGACATGAACGTGCATTCAGAGACTCTCTCTCTCTCTCTCTCTCTCTCTCTCTCTCTCTCTCTCTCCTCTCTCTCTCTCTCTCTCTCTCTCTCTCTCTCGGGGACAGCCGAATGGTAGAGTACTGGGCTTTCATTACTCGGGGCCGTGAGTTGGAATACCGGCTGGGTCGAAATATTTGTGCAGGCTTTTTTCCTCGTTGGTCGTGTCATGTGATAGGAAATGACGTACCCCCCACCCCACCACCACCCCTCCTCACACACACACACACACACACACACACACACACACACACACACACACACACACACACCACACACACAACACCCCCTCCCCCCCCCCCCCAAAAAAAAAAAAACCAAGCAAACAAACAAACAAATAACAAAACAAAACAAACAAAAAAATCTCAACCACCCAGCCTATTCTTATTGTCACCCTTTGCAACAAGTCAAGTTTCGATTTTCCCAGAAAGAGAAAAATAATACTTACCATAAACCTTACTATCATTTTAAATCATGAGGTATTACACCTTGACTTCCCGGATTTTGTCTTTCACAAGATGACAGCTTCTCGCTACGTGTTTCTGATTTAAACAAATCGAAATGCCTGTAACGACCTGAACACGGACACATCTCTTCAATCAAGATTGTTTCGTCATCACGGGGGTAAGTCAAGATAGCGTTACTAGCACCTGTGCTACTACGATTCAAGTATTGCTACATTGTTTTAAATACACTGCTCCAAAAAAAGTCAAGGACTACTTTCAATTCTACATGCTGTTTTTAAATGATCATATGAAAAAAAAAGTGTTAATACAGATGAACCACACTCTGCAGCTGTGTTAACAAGAAGTCAGATGATGCTGTGAAAGCAACAAATCTTGCACATCCACTTCCGGTACATCGGGCCGGATGCTTAATTATTTAGCAAAATGCCAACAATTCAATCAAAATTAACTCATCCGCAAACGCGCAAAAGCATGTCTGGTATGCGTACGTTTTCACATTATAGTAGAGGTTTTCAGTTCTTATGGCTGGTGCTCGCTCCCTTTCGTTCACAAGAAAACCAGTGAACTTGCCGAGTGTTTCCGTCGTCAAATTTGAGAGCACCGGAAACACTCCTTTTACTTTCTTATTTTCTTTTTTTACTTTATTGTCCCTTTCGGGAAATTCGGACTGCTTCCCCCGAGGGAAGCGCGTCGGTGTGGTACAGCTGCACCCAATACTTATCCTAATTTTGAATTTTGCTTGGGGAGGAAAGCCGGATAAACTGGACAAAAACCCCAGACGAGCATATGACCACCGATTATGAACCTTGGGGTGGTATTCATGGAGCGCGTGTAGCTATGATAAACGCATGTAGATCCTACTGTTATACACCCCGTTTAGACCTAAACTAAAAGCGTTCGTCCTAACTTTGTAAATGCGCTTCATACATGCCATTCAAGAAAACACCTTTCACTAACACGTTACCAGGGCGGGTAAAGGCCCTTGCTTTGTGATACGTTGTGCGGTGGTGATACGAGGTAATAATAATAATAATAATAAATGGCATTTGCAGGGCGCATTTCTTTGGAATAAACTCAATGCACCAATCACTCACCGACACTCACGCACATTTTACAAACAGTGGACACACACACACTAGTGAAACTGACTAGTTGCTGACACGGGAAATTATTGGAAAGCTTTACAAAAGAGGAACGTTTTAAGATTGCTCTTAAAAAAACAGACAGTGTTGGCGCATTTCTCAGATGTGCTGGCAGGGAATTCCAAAAGGTTGGTGCAACAAAACAGAAAGAGCGCTCGCCAAAGGATTTCAGGTTCGCGCTTGGGAATTTTGACAAGCCTCTCGGTCGACGACACACCAACTTGCTATTTAGGCTTGTATCGGACAAAGTATTAAGTTTGTGCGGCATATTGTATGCATCTACTACACTCTAAGAGATTGGCGCAAATACATGCAGCAGGTAAAGCTCGAACAATGGCAGTAAGTGGGCCTGATTCAACGAAATCGGCGAGATTTTGGTGTGCAAACTTCGGTCGATCGCGAGGCCAATTCTGGTGCTCAGACGCATCCACGCCGAACCAATTACGCTTCTCAAGATATCTTATGCTTACACGAGTGGCAGTTATCCGTTAACTTACGGCATTTCATTCTCTTTGTACAAAAAGTGTGTTTTTTACCTACGTATCACCACAAGCACGGCGTATCACAAAGCAAGGGCGTCTGCCCAACCCTGATTACTACAACGCAAAGACGAGTATTTCAAACATAGTGGGGAGCCGGGGTGGTCGAATGGTAGAGCGTTGGACTTCTAATGCTCGGGTCGTGAGTTCGATCCCGGCTGGGGCCAAATATATGTGCTGGCTTTTTCATCGTTGCCCCGTCTTTCATATCACCCTATGTGGGTGGAAAAGGACGTTAAAACCCCCAAACACCCACCCCCACGCTCAAAACATAGTGGCCTTTTACTTATTGTTTACAAAACTTTTGAATGGAAGCTGAGGCGGGAAAAGGCGGGGGTCTAATAGGTAACGCGTCGGATTAGCCGCTGCGCTGCTGAAACGGCCGTCGCCAATGTCACGGTGATGAAGCGTGGTTCGAGCTTGTGATATGTGATATGATACCGGTTTTTCCCTGGCTGCCGGGCCGCCCATAGGGAGTTTCTCTCCGGGTTATCCGGCTTTCCTCCCCCAGCAAAATTGCAAAATTGTTTGTTTGTTTTTTAAAGGAAGGATAGGTATTGGGGTGGCGCTGCACCTTGGCGACGCGCTTCCCCAGGGGGAAGCAGCCCGAATTTCCCGAAAGGGATAATAAAGTAGTAAAAGAAAAAAAAAAAAAAAAAATAAAAATAAAACATTCGCCATCTTGGCTACCCCCCATAATATCAACATTATGCTGTGCTTTTTTTTTCTTCTTCTTTTTTTTTTTTAGCCGCCCCTTCCAACTGGCTTTTCGATACTGTGGAAAGCTCTTTCTGCCTAGATGAAGAACGTTGCTGGGTTGGCGAAAATCGATGTATTTTCAATTTTCGTCGTGTGAGCACAAGCGTTCCTTGCTCATGTCATAAATTCTCATTGCTGTCAAAACAAATCTACGGTAGCACGGGGGAGGAGGGGAGGAGGTAGTGATCTGCTTATGGTGTGTGGGAGGGGGCAACCGCACTTGATTCTCCGACGCCACAACTAGGAAAACGAATTTGAGGAACTTTATTACGTTGGAAGGGAGGGTTAGGACCGGGCTGGAGGGCCAAGGTTGAAGATGTGCGTGTGGGGGGAAGGGAGGGGGATAATGTTATGGTCCAGAGAAGGGGTAGCGGGTGGATCGACGGATGAGGTGTGTGCGTGTATATGTTGAGAGGAGGGAGAAAGACTAAGGCAGAGGTAGAGAGAGACAGACAGGAAGACAGACAGGAAGACAGAGACAAAGCGGATGGCAGGCAGCAAGTCTGACAGGAAGACAGACAGAGAGGCAGATACAGACAGACAAACTAAGTGAGACACAGACAGACAAACACAGAAACATAGAGAGAGAGAGAGAGAGAGAGAGAGAGAGAGAGAGAGAGAGAGTAACACCAGTTCTACAGCAAAAATAATGAAGAAATACCTGCAAAATTGAAGTTTCAGCGGCGTCAGCATCCGATCGTCCCGCGTGCTGGCATAACCGTTGATCATAATGATAATATAGTGCTGCCTTGTTGATTTCTTTCTTCGTGTTCGTCTCTCCCCCCTCCCTCCCCCTCCCCCCTCCCCGAACCTTTTTACGTACGGTCCCTTTGCTTCACAGCCCATTACATTTTTTTTTCGCGTTTTGCAACCGGATTAGCGCCGTAAAGATCCGATGCCAACCTAACATTTCCGCTTCCCTGTCTTTCTGCCACTTTGCTGTCTCATCATTGGCTGGAAGGAGAGAGAGAGAGAGTGATACGGGAGACAATATGGGACCACGGATTAATTGGCGCCAAAAACACGAGGTCCTTCCTGTGCATGATGAGTGCAGTGTCACTTTTCCCGCGTGTCATGTCCGAAATGGAGAGACTCCCCCCCCCCCCCCAACAAAAAAAAACAACAACAAACAAACAAACAAAACCGGGGAGTCCGGGTGCCGTGGCAGAATGGTGGAGCGTTGAAGTTCCAATCCTCGGGCCGTGAGTTTGAATCCCGGCTGGGGCCAAATATTTGTGCTGGCTTTTTCGTCGTTGCCCAGTCTTTGATATCACCCCTATGTGGTGGAAAAGGACTTTAAAGCCCCAGACACACACCCACCCCACCCCACAGAAAAATCTTCTGTGATATGGGGAAAGGGTCTATCATAACCATGGCGCTTACGTCCTTTGTCCAGGTGGCGGTATATACCGTGTCCTGGGATCTGATGCACGGAAGAAGAGTAGAATTGTCTTAGACTTAGCTCTAGTCTCGGATTATTATCAGCTTGTAGTCCCTGAAACAGTCGCAGGCATGCTTTAGTCTCCGTTTGTGCATATCGTACTAATCTTTTTAGTCTCAGCTTAGTCAAGCTAGTCTTGGGCTTACGTCCTAGTCTCAGCCACTCCATGCATCCGGGCCCTCTCTGGCTTCGCAAGATTTAGACAATGTGTGGAAATTCTACTTCGGTCCTTGGAGTTTTTCCACGACGATTCCTCTGAGGGGGTGAGCGGTGGTCTAACGGGTGTGGGGAGTCTGTTTGCCACACAGCCGAGCTTCACCCACTTCACGGGTGCGACTTTGGGGGTGCTTCCCTTGGTATGACACGTCTTATGATGTGGATGATTACACGGCCGGCACCGCAGGTTCCCGGGCCTGGTTAAATGCCGGGACATTTGTGACAGGAAGCGTGGAATGCGGCCCTGTCCCGCAGTCCCAAACCACACGGACCTCCATAGCATCGTCTTATCATCATCATGCATAATATATTAAAAAAATTGCCCCAACTTCCGAGCCCTCCGTGGATTCCACCCATTACCTGGGACGATCAGGAACACCACTGGAACTGGCAATAGAGTTGGGGCAGCAACAAAAAAAAAGCCTATTTATTCCCTATTAGCCTCAGGCATCATAGTCACCCCCTAAATATGCTTCAATCTAGAACCAATTACCACCAGAACAGACCATTCAAAGGCACGCACCTGACAGGAGTTTTAAACAATGTGAATGTCTCCTTTCCGCTCAGGCCTCACTGGAGTAATGCACGTCTACTTTCTCTTTAGGTCAGAGAGCCAGTTCACATGAATCCACTTGTATCACTTGTGCTCGACGACTCACTCACCCCTTTGTGCAAAAGGTCCCAGCTTCGCTGGCAGCTTGCTTCTTTTTGCGACCGCCTGGCATGCGCCTTGACCAACATAAACACAAAAATCACGAAAATCATAAGACATAAGACATAAGACATTTATTAAATTTCCAAAAGAGGAACATTGCTTTGTGGTCTCTCATAAAAACATAAAACATGCCAAACACTCACTCATACGGCCCATGCACACTCATTCCACCTATTTACATGTTCGTACACTCGTACCTAAAAAAATCTATCACAATGTTGCAGTACTATGAATAATTACAACACTACACCCCACATCATTTCACAGCACAGCATGCTTTTGCATGACAACAAAAATCACTACAAACTACATGTAGCACACTCGCCACACAGGGTACCTCAAAAGAACACCAAACATGACCTCACGGTCAATTTGTGTTAGTACGCCTGAAGCGGTGTAGCACTGGAAACACCCGCGTCTATTTTGATTACACCCCGTGATTCAACTAACTTTCCTTCGTAGACATGTCATATCCTTGACTTGGAGTTACAAGGCGCTGTACGGGTAATTTCAGCGTCTGATGAGTGATGACGGTGCTGGTTTTGGGGGTGACTGTGTGGGTAATGGCTGCCTACCAATAACATCAGCAGTAATAACTGGGCTTGTGGGATTGCTGGTTACACATTTTGGATGTGAGGTGGTGTTGGGTTTGGTTGTGCGTTATTTTGTTGTTGTTGTTGTTGTTGTTTGCTTGTTTTGGGGGTTGTTGTTGTTGTTGTTGTTTTGGGGTGGTGGTGGTGCTTTTTTTTTTTCTTTTTTTTTTGCTTTTTTTTGGGGGGGAGGGGGGGGATCATTTTTAAGTTGTTTCTCTATAGAGAGAAACAACTTTATACGATGAAGCAGATTTCGCTGCGCGCAGCAGCAAGTTTCAGTGATACAAAACAAGACTGTGACGTTTGATTATCTTAGAACCAAGGACTGTCATATTTATTTGTTGTTGTTGATGATGTTGTTGATGTTGTCTTCTTCAGGTTTTCCGCAGAAAATGAGTTCCCATGGGAAAAAAAATTCTGAAATGAGGGAAGACATTTTCAGGAAAAAATTTAATATTTTCCTTGGAGAAAGGGGCAATATATCTGCCGAAAAACACGAAATGACACTCTTTCTAGTAAAAAAAAAAAAATAATAATAATAATAATATTAATAATAAATAAAATCTGCAAAAAATCTATTCCGTGTCTGGAAGGTTGTAATTACGTCAGTCATCACTGACAATATCCTGTTTTCACACAGCGCCACACGGAGCACGCTCTAGCCTGAATGCGTCGTACAAAAACACAGGCAGGCACTTTAAAGGGCAGTGAGTGAGCTTTTTAGGCTTAACGCCGCGCAAGCCAGCAGTTTAAAGGGGCTAATGCTATCATTTTTATGCTTGCAGATCGTTCTGAGTTGTTTTCGTGGTATCTATCATCACACCACTTAGACGCCTGGACAGTGACAGAGTCTGTAATTCTGGCACTGAGCCAACAGTAGCGTACTCAATGACGCGACGACCACACTGCGCACTGCAGGGCCCGAATGTAAAAGTCGAGGTTAATTTAACCCACGGCTACGGGCCTAACCAGACTAGGACAAAAGGAACCCCAAAACAAATTAATAAATTAAAAAAAAAGGAAGCGATCGAAGGAAGAAGAAAGACGAAAATCCTTCTTTAACTGCTTAGGCACCTTGCTGTTATGGACCCGCTTCCTGATTAAAACAAAACAAACAAACAAACAAAAACCCTAGAGCTAGTTTAGTTCGAGGTTAGACTCTAACCCGGGACTAAAATCCCTAACCTCGACTTCTACATGCGGAGCCAGCACGTGTAACAACAGTCGTAGAATTTGAGGGCGGGGGGGGGGGGGTGTTTGGGGGTTTAACGTCCTTTTTCCACCACATACGGGTGATATCCAAGACGGGGCAACGACGAAGAAGCCAGCCAAATATTTGGCCCCAGCCGGGATGCGAACTCACGACCCGAGCATCAGAAGTCCAAGGCTCTACCATTCGGCCACCCCGGCTCCCCCGTAGAATTTGAATGTTAGATCGCTCGCGCAAGTGTAAGCAACATTGTATCGCATTAAGATGACCAAGAGAGAGTATTCCGAGCGTACAGGCGCACTCACGAGCAAAAGTGGTTCCAACACCTAAGTTGGCTTAGCAAAGACGGAATTAGCCCGTTTAAGGCGCGACAAAGACGGAGCCGGAGTTATTTGATAGCACCCAAGACACGGATTGTTCGCGTTCTCACTCAAATCTCGTCAGCGTGGCTTTGGCGTCACACATCTTGAGAGGGCTGATGGGAAGGTTTTTGCAAGGGTCCCCACGGATCTGTTCCGCGAATTCCGCCGAACACTCCAATTAAGACTGGGATCTCTGTAAGTAAAAAAGCCGCGGCGGTCTTGGACGCCCGCTCGCTGCCACTGTGAGACTGACTGAGAGATCGCCCGCTCGCTGCCACTGTGAGACTGACAGAGAGATCGCCCGCTCGCTGCCACTGTGAGACTGACAGAGAGATGGAGAGAGAAGGGGGGGGGGGGGGTGAAGGGGGGGTGAGGGGGGTGAGGTTTTGTGGGACTGGGACTCACTACAAAATGTTCTGATGTCAAGCGCTTCGTGAGGAGGGACAACCGGAAGTAGGTCAGAATAATTGAAGGGCCGTCCGCTGACATTTTCTTCCGGGCTCCCAGATTGTTCCGAGCTGGTTTGGCCGTGTCTGGCACAATACCACTGAGACACACTTATAGGGCACTTTGCGCTCTGCGTACCACGTGCTGGCCAGGACAACGGAGATGTCATGGATACCTGGCCGGACAGCTGGCGGACAAGCAAAACTTTCCCCGTGGGAAAAGCAGGGCCTGTCCGCCACCTACGTCTTGATGGCGTGGCGTGGCGTGCGAGAGCTCTACAGCTATAGTTTTACACAGGCTGGCGCTGAGCAGACAGAATCCGAAACGCACAGCGTCCGCCTCAGTCTTGTCATGCTGCTAATTAGGAAAGCTTCGGGTCATTGAAGTTCTCGTTCGCACGGCCAGCAAACGTTAGTGTATTGCATTCAGAACTATTTTGAACGTGCAGGTGTACACACTCACGGGTGAAACGTGCCTTTACCGAAATTTGACGAGTGTGTATTGAATGAGATTGGGGGGGGGGGGGGTATATGCTCATTTTCTCTATCTCTCTCTCTCTCTCTCTCTCTCTCTCTGTTTTGTGGGGGGGGGGGGGGTTGTGTGTGTTTTGTTGTTGTTGTTGGTTTTGGGGTTTTTGTGTGTGTTTTGTTGTTGTTTTCTGGGGGGTTTTGTTGTTGTTTGTTGTTGTTGTTGTTGTTGATGATGATGTTGTTGTTTTGGGGTGGGGGTGGTGGGGGTTGATTATTTTCTTCTCTTTTTGTATTTTATTTATTGTATTATTTTTTTATTTTTTTTTTTGGGGGGGGGGGCATTTTTTTTTTTTTTTTTTTTTAGTGTGAACAACATTTGAGAGAGAAGGGGACAGGAAGGGAGACAGACAGACAGACAGAGAGTGTGATGTGTTACTTGCCCAAGTTCTGACATATCTAGGCTTTCAAATCCTTCTGAGCTGTTTTGGTGATATCTTACATCGTACCACGTAGAAACCTGCACGGTGACAGCATCTCACAGGACTGGCATTGTGCCAGTTAAAAGAAGGCTAAAGGCAAAGCGTGTGTCAGCTCACACTTACTACACTATTTCCATCCCTGTTCCGGGTCCGTCGCTTCTCTAGGCTCCTGCGACGACGTCCAAATCCGCCGGGCCAACCGAGACCGAGCCGAGCTAAGTGATACCTGAGAAGGAAAAAAACAAAAATACTCGGTGACAAGGAAAGTGGACAGTTGCGAACAACTTTGAGGTCCCCGTGTTATTTCACAGTGTGCACAGAAGCGGTGAAAACTGTCGCATTCACCAGCACAGTACATTTGCAGCCTGTTTCGAGATTAGTGCCTGCATGAGTTGTCCCCCGTGCCGCATACACAGACCCGCAGCTTGCATGCATTTTTCGTGGCAACTTTGTGCTCTGCCACGAATGCGTGCTTGTTGCGGCAAGGGAGACAACTCATGCAGGCAATAATCTCGAAACAGGTTGAAAATGTACCGTCCACTTTCCTTGTCACCGAGTATTTTTGTTTTTTTCCTTCTTAGGTATCACTTAGCTCGGCTCTGGCTCGGTTAGCCCGACTTGGCCGTTGTCGTAGGGACATGTAGTTAGCGACGGACCCGGAACAGGAATGCACTATTTCGAACGGTTCCATAGAAAATTTGTCTCCTGTGAAGCCTGACGATCCTGGGACGGGCACGATTAAACCGGCATTGATCGGTTCTGTTGCAGCTCTGGCCGCGTCCGGTTTAAGTAAAACTGTCCAGCCAGATATTGCCATTCGTCACGTAGATTCTCATTACGTGCTGGAACACGTGACATCTAGTCATGATGTCCCTATCCTGTAATCGAGGGTCATGGATCCAACGATAGGAAAAAAAAATCAACACATTAATATCTCTGTGGTGGCTGGACCAGTGTTTATATAATGATAGGACACAACTAACACTGAATAACGCTCCATGAAAATATACACTTTACCCCTACAAGCCACAGTGCGTGCGTGTCTCAGTGGAAAATGTCCAACGCTAACACTGCCAGGTGAGGTTCGCCGTGCGCCATCGGGGATCCCATTCTAACTTCAATCAAGCTCAGCTAGGAAACATCATCGTACAGCTAAATACGCTGTCATTTTTCTGACATTAGCCTGACGTTTTCCTATGCTTAGCCACCACGCAAAAGATGTAGCCACCAAAAAGTTTGTTCTCTTGGATCCCTAACCCAGGATCTGACTTCCCCGATCACTCATGGGTTACCCGACCTAGAACACATCATGCACGTATGTAGCGATCACTCCTTTGCATGGACTAAATGGGGGACCGAGCGTGGAGACGAGAATGGGACGGGGCTGAACATGGGTCGGGTCAGTAGTATACAATTAAAACTATACGGGGTGGATGAACAGGTGTTCCGGGTTTAACGTCCTTTTCCACCACATAAGGGTGATATCAGTCAAAGACCGGGCAACGATGAGAAAGCCGGTACCACTATTTTCACCACTGGATTCGAACTCACTACCCGAGCATAGAAAGTCCAATGCTCTATCATTCCGCTGCAGCGGCTCCCCAAAGTTACATGTAATCTGGTTGAGGAGGGCTGGTGTTGTGACAGGAGAGCACTTCAGATCTGTCACTACTGACGACATGAATGTCTTGACATTTTGAGCCGGATTTTCACTTCAGAACAATATGGGGTTCTCGCCAATAATAGGAAGCAATTTAAGGATAAAACGGAACCTTTTTTACACACACACACACACACACACACACACACACACACACACACGCGCGCGCGCGCGCACGCACGCACGCGCGCACGCGCGTACGCACGCACGCACACACACACACACACACACACATGCATGCACGCACACACACACACGCACACACAGGCCGCTAGACCATGAAGGCGCTTTGTCCACACCTTTAATACTTCTCCAGCGACTCTCTGAGCACACTAGCTCACAGTCCAGCCTTCCCCCTCCCCCCCCCCCTTCCCCTACACTCCCCACCCACGCGATTCCCCTCCCCCTCCCCTCTTCTCTCTCTCTCTCCTCTCCCCATCCTTCGCCCTCTTGCCGCACCGTCTGTTGGGGCCTTTATTGAAGTCATTAAACAAGACTCTGCCTTGTATGTCTGCCAGTGAGGTGCGTGGCCAACGAGTAATATTCGTTTGGGACGCCGGAGTCCAGAGTCCAGACGCTGTACGGTCGTCAAACTACAGCTTTGCAATTTCATACACCACGAGGGTATAAGCGAAATGGCTGCCGGAGAAACGAGTGTGACTACGTGCTGCGAAACCTTTCTTTTGTGTGTAAAGTGAGACCCCGTTTCGATTCCCAGCCGAGGCAAGAGGGATTTTTCCTACCTACGTCGGCTCCTACCCTGAGCAGGTGTGCTAGGTGGTTCAGTTGGTATGGTCCTCCCGCTAGGGTGATGCAAATGTATACCAGTCACAAGCAGGGGGAGCAAATGTATGCCAGCTGTCCACTCAGCGGGGCGATTGTATCCCGCCCTTCGGTCCAGTCAGCTCTCGCGATATTTCCGCGATATTTTCACCGAAAGGCCCGTTTCCGGAAAGCGGAATGACTACAGCTTACAACAGATACTACTACACACACACACACACACACACACACACACACACACACACACACACACACACACACACACACACCACACACACACACACACACACACATCTCTTCACGAATTGGTGGCTACATTCGTTTAGTACTTTCTTTTTTTAAGTTTAAGTTTCATTCATAAAACAATTTACCTGTCACGTGATTTATACACGCGACACCCAAATCCAGGATAGATTTGCAACCCGTCCCGCGCATCTGGTGTACATTTTCTCCCCCTGCAAATGGCTGGTATACATTTGCACCCCCTAACAGGCGAACTATACCAACAGAGCTGTGCTATAGGTCCAATGGGGAGGCTGTTGCCACACAGCCAAGACACACACACTGACTTCGCGGGTGGTACTTTGAGGGTGTTTCCCTTGTTATGACACAAGCGGATAATAATAATGAGTATTGAAAAGGCGCTTTACCCAATTTCATAAATCGGCTCAAAGCGTTGCGAACTGAACCCAACACTCACGCTCACGTGAATCACACGCGTTCTCTCACACACTGGACATAAACACGTTACAATCATGTTATGCGAAGGGTCAGCTCAGCTATTTAAATTTAGGAATTTAGAATTGCTTTTTTTTTTTCAAATTTGATGGGCTGAACATTTCCAAAGCAGAGGGGGAGGAAGCCGGAGTACCCGGAGAGAACCTCCGACGATCGGTCAGAACGAGTGGTGCCACATACGCGAAGGAAAAATTCTTTGCCCCGAATGGGACTCGAACCTCTGATCTCTCGCAGTGGTGACCACCGGTGCCGCAGTTACCGGGCCTGGTTCACTCTGGGATATTTGTGACAGGAAGCGTTGAATGCGGCCCTGTAAAGTCTCAAACCACGTGAACCTCCATAGCATCGTCATAATCATCATCATCATCATGCATAATAAAAATTGCTCCAACTTCCAAGCCCTCCGTGGATTCCATTCTTGACCTGGGAGGAATACCACTGGAGCTGGCGAACAGCTGGGGAAAATAAACAAAAAAACACACAGAACAATTGATGCTCAGATCTTTCGCTTTAAGTGAGAATTCTATTTAGGATGTCCTGAAATAGGTCTATAGAAATACCATCTCCGGTGTAGGAAAATTAAACCGCTTTACTTTTCTTGATTTTCCTGTTTTGGCCAAGCTCTGATGAATTCCTTCAAGGAGCCGGAAATGCGAATGTAATAATGCCGCTTAAACCTGCTGAGTGTGTGATGAGATTGGTCCGCCATGTGCAAGAAATGCTCCACGGCAGATATTGATCAGTACTTCCATTTCAACCCATAACCCCCACCCCACCCCCGGCCCCGGCCCCGGCCCCCTCCACCCGCCTCTTACGAACAACCACCCTACATCCCTTTACCGCTACCCTCCGTCTACAGGATGTCTCTCTCTCTCTCTCTCTCTCTCTCTCTCTCTCTCTCACACACACACACACACACACACACGCACACACACACTCTCTCTCTCTCTCTCTCTCTCTCTCTCACACACACACACACACACACACACACACACACACACACACACGACTCTCTCTCTTTCTCTCTCTCTCTCTCTCTCTCTCTCTCTCTCTCTCTCACACACACACACACACACACACACACACACACACACACACACACACGAGACTCTCTCTCTCTCACTCACTCACACACACATACACACACACACACACACACACACACACACACACACACACACACACGAGACAAACTCTCTCTCTCTCTCTCTCTCTCTCTCTCTCTCTCTCTCTCTCTCTCTCTCTCAAGATCGGCTTCATATTTCTTGATGGACTTGTTGTTGATGGCTGGACGGAAGAGATTGAGGTGGTTCAAGTAGCACATGTTGGAGGTCGAGATACGATATATAAAAAAAACCCTGGTGGCTGAAACTAATGTGAAGAGTTCGACTTGGTACAGCTGATGTCACGAGTTTGAAGCTGTCCCGAAGTGAGTAATGGCTCCCTGTCACTCTGTAACTGGTTTCATTTGGTTTGGTTTGGTTTGGTTTGGTTTGGTATGGGGGAGCCGAGATAGCGGAGTGGTAGAGCGTTGCACTCTCAATGCTCGGCCGGTCGTGAGTTCGAATCCCGGCTGGGGCCAAATATTTGTACTGGCCATTTTCTCGTTGCCCCGTCTTTGATATCACCCTTACGTGGTGGAAAAGGACGTTAAACTCCCAAACACCTCCTCCCCCCCCCCCCCCCGCACACCGACCCTTGTTTGGTTAGCTGGAGTTGAACGTGCCTGCAAAACGATTATGTGGAGACATCCGTTCTTTTTGGGTTATGGCTGAACACCATTCAATCCAGGCCGACCGACATGTCAGACTTTTTGTTTTATTATTATTTTCTTGCCAAAAAACGGAAATGTCCATTGAACGTACCTTACGTGACGTCGCCCAAATTCAGCCACGCGTGACATTGCCAAAAATGAAAGCAATCCAATTTTTTTTCTTTTTTTATTCTCTTTTTGAACAGAAATTTACATTTGTAAAAAGTACAAACAGCACAGAGCATACCTCCCCCAAAAAAAACAACAACAACAAACAAACAAACAAAAACAAAACACACACACACACACAATCCAAAGTTTTCATACTGTTGTTGTTTTGTTTTGTTTTAGGACGTCTACTTCGTTAGGCTATTGCCACTGCGCTCCTGTAAGGCAGAAAGTTAAAAACAGCTGACAACTTCCCAAGCTATTTACGTCACGGTCCCTCCACAAAGTGTCCTTCGAGCAGAAAAGCAGCGAGGAAGTGTCCGCTTGATTAATCTGGTTAGTGTACGGGGGTGGGTAAACGCCTTTGCCTTGTGATACGCTGTGCAGGCTGTGATACGTGAGTCAAAACACACTAGCTTGCTTTTCTGGGCCCGCATGTAAAAGTCGTCAGCATAAGAACCAAACTTCGCATCTTCAACTCCAACGTGAAGTCAGTTCTGCTCTACGGATGCGAAACATGGAGGACAACGAAGACGATGCAGCAGAAGATCCAGACATTTCTCAACACCTGTCTGAGGCGCATCTTCAACATCCGATGGCCAGAGAAGATCCGGAACGAAGAGCTGTGGGAGCGAGCGGGGCAGGAACCAGTGGCCAAGCAGATCCTGCGGAGGAAGTGGGGCTGGATTGGACACACCCTCAGGAAGCCAGCATCCAGCACCACACGCCAAGCCCTGACATGGAACCCGCAGGGGAAAAGGAAGAGAGGCCGGCCTCGCAACAGCTGGAGGCGGGACACTGAGGCAGAGCTATGTAAGCAGGGGACCAACTGGACTGGTGTGGCAAGAATAGCCCAGAACAGAGTGCGATGGCGAAGGGTTGTCGATGGCCTATGCTCCACGTGGAGCCAGGGGCCTAAGTAAGTATGTAAAAGTCGGGGTTTGGGAGTTTAGCCCCGGGCTAGAGTCTAACCTCGAACTAAACTAGCTCTAGGGTTAAATTTTCTCTGTGTGTGTGTGTGTGTGTGTGTGTGTGTGTGTGTGTGTGTGTGTGTGTGTGTGTGTGTGCATGTGTGTGTGTGTGTGTTTAAATCAGGAAGCGGGTCCATTCCAGCAAGGTGCCTATGTCGTTTATAGAAGGGTTTTTGTCTTTCTTTCTTCGCATCCTTTTTTTTTTAAATTTCATTTTGTTTTGACTTTCTTTTGTCCTAGTCTGGGTTAGGCCCGTAGCCGTGGGTAAAATTAACCTCGAGTTTTACATCCGGGCCCAGGTTTGTATCTGACAAAGTATACGCCTGTAGGGCATACTTTAAGCATATACTACACTCTAAGAGATTGACGCACCTAAAGGTAGCAGGGAAAGGTCCAACAGCGGCCGGAAGTGCTCATAATCTGACGAAATCTGAGAGATTTTCATGTGCAAACTTCGATCGACCGCGAGGCCGATCCGCTGGGGCCGATTCCACGCCGCACCAAATACGCTTCTCAAGATAGCTGGTGGTTAAACAAGTAGCAATCAGCAGTTAACTTACGGTATTTTAGTCTCTTTTTGGGCAAAAACGTGCTACTGGCGTATCACAGCTTGCACAACGTATCACGAGGCAAGGGCGTTTGCCCACCCTGGTGAAAGCTGCTGACAATACGCTCGTTCAATCCCTATGCATTCTATTGTCTACGTCACTCTTCTCCTACACACTAGAAGATGGGAATGTGCTGAGCTGGACGAGTGGCCCCACTACAGGAGAAGGAGAGAAAGAAAGAGAGAGCCGAGAGAAAAAAAAGAGCAAGGGTAAGGGGGTTTAACTCTGGCTGAAAAGGGGAGGCTATAAAATTTTGGCGGATATTCCAAATCATCAGGCTAGGAGAGAGAAAGAAGTTTCTATACGGTAAGTTCGATACTGGTGCCTGTAAAAAAAAAATAATCGTGGTTGTTCTCTTCCACGTACGGCGGAGTCGGTGCAAACGCCTCTGTACACGTGAGCCTGGGGATAATCTACGCGTTAACTCCCTTCGTCTTGCTCTCCATTGAAGAACGGTAGGGATGCCCAAAGGTCAAGGACACAAGATTTAGGCAAAAGTTCCAGAAGCCAGAGGCTCACTGAACATTTTATCAGAAACCACTAAAATAAAAAGTAACCACCGAAGTCGCTATGGCGAAAACTGACAAAAACAGATTTCAGACTCGCTACTTTGAATGACGTTGTCCAAATGTCAAGGTCACAGGGTCATGGAAAAAGTTCCTGTGGTCAGTGCTATGGCTGAACATTGGCATTTTCTCCAGCGATCCATGGACGCTTTTGGAGCTCAGTTTTGACCGTTTCACGTCCGCGCGGCCAGTATTCGTCATTATGTTGCATTCAGAGCTCTACATATCACACATATTTATCCACATGTCGTCTGCAAAAACTAGGGGGAGCCCGGGTGGCCGAATGGTAGAGCGTTGGACTTCTAATGCTCGGGTCGTGAGTTCGTATCCCGGCTGGGGCCAAATATTTTGTGCTGGCTTTTTCATCGTTGCCCCGTCCTTGATATCACCCGTATGTGGTGGAAAAGGACGTTAAACCCCCAAACACCCACCCACCCTCTGTAAAAACTAGACATGTCGGAAGGCTGGTCTTTAAACTGTGCAGAGGTTTCTGTGAAGCGAAGGACTGGGCGCCTAAAGAGCCATATCCTGTCAACTGGAGAGTCTAGCCGGTTTTAAAGTTGACGGGCCAATGCGCTGTAGTGGATTAATGTGTTCTGGTCGGCCACAAGTTCCATTAATCAGAGGATTGGCCCAGACGGTTATCCCGGGAAAATGAGGTGATTACAGCCCCGCTTTTTTTCCTTCCCCGTTAGCCGGGAAACATGTTTTCATAACGCACACGCACACCCGATCAGCTAAAAGAGCCTTTTGACCGTGAGAAGAAAAAGGGAGAAGGCACGCGAAGCCTCTCTCTCTCTGCAGTAGCATAGTCGTGTGTGTGTGTGTGTGTGTGTGTGTGTGTGTGTGTGTGTGTGTGTGTGTGTGTGTGTGTGTGCTCTACTTAGTTGTAGCTTACTTTGTAACAGTAGCCTAGCAAGGACTGACAAGATGTAAGACAGGGTCTGCGTACCTAATCTCTCATCATGTCCTTGCAAAAGAAAGTTTCGTTCGTACTCTCTCTCTCTCTCTCTCTCTCTGCGCGAGAGTAAGACACTGTACGCTACAATGTGACCCTACATTGTGCACTTTCGCTGTCACTGGACGGACAATTTTCAAGTGCGTTGGTTGCCAAGCGCTTGCCGTAAACTGTTTTGTACATTGGACATGATTTGGATGTTACAATAACCCCCTCCCCCCCCCCCTTCTGCTCCGACATGTGAATGGGCAAAAATGCCTTCACATTAAACTTCTTGAGTCAGTCTTTGAGTCTCTGTCTCTGTCTCTGTCTCTCTCTCATTATTTGAAATAGCTTGAACTTGTCATCTCTTCAATTTCAGTGTTCAGCTTCAATGACAAAATTACATTTCCCAGCGGTAGGAACAAAAGAACGAAAGTGATAATAGTTTCAAGATCGATCGCATAGAGGTTCTTGCGTCTGCTAGCAGAAACATGCATAACATGTTATGTATGTCTCTAATACTCTGAACAAAACACGAAAGCTGTTGCCACACAGCCGAGATTCACCCAGTTCACGGATGCGACTTTGGGGGTGCTTCCCTTGGTATGACACATCTTATGATGATTACACGGCCGGCTCCACAGGTGCCGTAGTTCCCGGGCCTGATTAACGCCGGGCCGATTTTTACGACAGGAAGCATGGAGTGCGGCCCCGTCCTGCAGTTCCAAACCAAACGGACCTCCATAGCATCATCTTACCATCATCCTTATCTTCATCATCATGCATAATAAAAAATCGCTCCAGCTTCCGAGCCCTCCGTGGATTTCACCCATGACATGGGAGAACCCCACTGGAGCTGGCGAAGAGTTGGGGCAGCAGCAGCAAAAAAAAAAAAAAAAAAAAGAAGCTATCTCCCATCACTGCGGGTGTCAACAGCTAAAGGTCGAGGGGCCACGCTGAATTTTGTTTACGTGCACAATCCCCCCCCCCCCCCCCCCCAAAAAAAAAAAAAAAAATTTTTTTTTTTTTAAATGGTCAAAATAGAGTTTAATGGCGCATAGAAAATTACTCGCGTCTTATCCGTGCCAACGTGTGCACGAAGTGAAAGTAATATAATGAGGTAATTTGTAAAATGCTGCAAATCGAGTCGCCTGCAGATGTTCGCCATTGTGTGTGCCATTTAAAGACCCTGTTTCTGTGTTTACTACGCTTGAAAGAAGCCAATTTATGTTTTTGTGAGGTTTTTTGAAAAAAAAAAGTTTTATGCTTGTGAGTGCGCTTGTATGATCGAAATACTCTCTTGAAATACTCGCGAAAATATCTTGATGACAAGTAGATGCCCTTGATGCGATACAATGTTGTTTACACTCTGTGCGAGCGGTCCACTGAAAATTCAAATTCTGCTTCGGAGCGGTTGACCGTGCCGACAAGCTTCTCGCTCAGTCCTTGTGGTCGCCGCGTCATTGTATACCCTTCTCTTGGCACAGTGGCACAATTTGAGATGCTGTGACTGCGCAGGTGTCTAGATGGTGTAATGCTAGAGGCCACCCGAACGGCTCAGAAATATCTGCGAGGATAGAACTCTTCAAAATCGCGCGTTTAAAATGTAGATGGTACTTGAAGTTGAATACCTCATCAACTGTGACCACCCCAGGAAGGAGACAGCCGTGCAAGTACTGCACTGGCTCGGTTGTTCTTGGTGAAATTGCTTAATATACGAGTGAAACACGGGAATCTTTAGAACAGGTAACAATCGCTATCTTTCCAATGATGATCCCAAAAGTGCTTCCTCTTAACTTAAACCGAGCAACAAAAGAATTAGACGTTTATTTTTAATGTTTGGTTGATAAAACAGGAAATTTGTCCATCAGCGTCGGTTTATTTTAACTTAGGAAGTTTCAAATCACTAAGCGGTGTGTGTGTGTGTGTGTGTGTGTGTGTGTGTGTGTGTGTGTGTGTGTGTGTGTGTGTGTGTGTGTGAGAGAGAGAGAGAGAGAGAGAGAGAGAGAGAGAGAGAGGGAGGGAGGGACTGAGAGAGAAAGGGAGGGCGAGAGAGAGGGAGGGAGGGAGAGGGAAAGGGAGGGCGAGAGAGAGAGAGAGAGGTTGCTCAGTCAAAATGAACCACTCCCAAATGTTCGAGTTCCACAGAAAATAACGTTATTTTCAGAATTTCCAACGAGCATGAAGTGTTTGTTTTGGCTCTAGCACTGCGCAATTTGTCTGGTTACACAGAGGTCGCTTGAAGGTCGCACAAACAGTGTGATTTAATTTATACCACGCAACTGAGGTCATTAGCGCGGCTAAGTCCCAAACACTTTCCAGAGTTTTCGTCAGGAAGCTTTTCTTGAAGTTACGTGTCGGGCATGGTGATGTTGGCATGTTTGTATGTTCACAGAAAAAAAGTTAGTGAACACACACATACGCTCCTCTCTCTCTCTCTCTCTCTCTCTCTCTCTCTCTCTCTCAGTCTCTCTCTCTCTCTCTAGCGTGGTTTAAGCGTCTGTAAATGTTTGATATCGGAACACTGCTGTTTGCATTTGGCTGTGAGATTTACCGATTTGTTCCAAGGACAAATTGTAATACAAGAGTGGGGAACTTGACACTTTCCATCTTCACTGACGTCATCCTTACTGGTAGTTAATCCCCCCCCTTCTCTCTCTCTCTCTCTCTCTCTCTCTTTTGTATTTCTTTTTATCATTGCCCTGTGTAGACTTTTTTGTTTTCGGGTTTTCATTATTATTATTATTGCAACAGCTGATTGAAAATTAATCATTTTTCCTATGGAAAATAAAGTTCGTTCTCTCTCTCTCTCTCTCATGGCGACGCACACACACACACACACACACACACACACACACACACACAAACACACACACACGCGCGCGCGCGCGCGCGGACACGTGCACTGGACGAACGTGCCGCGATGTAAGTGGTTCTCACTTCCACGTTTCTTTGCATCTACGTAACGTTTAATCAGTCAATATACTTTCGTTATTTTCAACTCAGTTCTCTTGACGTTTACCTCAGTTCAGCAAGGACAGTTGTTTTTTTTTGTTTGTTTTTTATTAAAAGATAATTATGCAGATCATTACAGCAATGAGCTGCTACCACCCTGAAAGAAACGTTTCAGACATCCAACCCTCACTCATCCCTCCCTCACTCCCCCCAATCCCCTTTTGTGCGACTTCCTAGACGAGGCATTAGCTTTAGAAAGAGAGACTCCTTCCGTTGGGACCAACGAGGCAGGAGAAAAAAGAAAAACTGGGGCGCCTCGTAATAAACCCCATCTACAGGAAGTAGGCCACGTCAGGACATCAGCGGATTGACCCAGAGGCTGGACATCAAACCATCATCATCGGGGGTGAGGGGGGCGGGGGGGGGGGGGAGTCTAAGCGCCAGTCAAAGCCGTGGCGCTCAGGCCATTTGTCCCGGGCGACAGAACAGCCCGTCCGCAAGCCTCATGCATGATTACTATGCGCATATAAATTAATTCGTACGATGTGTGCACGGTTCGAGACTAATTATCACAGTACGCGATCTATTAATGAAACGCCGTGTTTCCATGCTCACTACGACAACTGATACACTTCGCAGAAGACAACTTTTGTTAGGAACAGCTTGTGACTGCCCCCTGTGGTCAAACAATACAAACGCACGAGGTCTCAAAATGCCTACATATTCACTATTAGCCTTTGGCATCATAGTCATCCCTAAAAATGCTTCAATCTAGAAACAAAAATTACTATGCGGTCCAGTCTCCTTCCCGCCCAGGCCTCACTGGAGCAATGCTACTCTAGCTACTGTTCGGGCCAGAAAGCCGCTTCACCTAAATCCACTCGCGTCACCTTTGCCTCTCTTGTGCGCAAGAAGTCCCAGCTTCAAGTTCACTGGCAGCTTCTCTATTCTTGCAACCCCCTAGCATGCACCTAGCCTTACAGATACAACAATCGCGAAAATCACGCTCTTTCGTGACAACAAAACTCATACAAACTAGTACACTCGCAACACAGGGTTCTTCGAAGAAAGTTCGTATCCCGGCTGGGGCCAAATGTTTGTGCTGGCTTTTTCATCGTTGCCCCGTCTTTGGTATCACCCGTATGTGATGGAAAAGGACGTTAAACCCCCCAACACCCACCCACCCACCCTTCGAAGAAAAACTGCGCTTCATCCCACGCTCAATTTCTGTCTTTACGCATGTACGCTCCAAATAGTTTCTTAATCAATAGTAGAGCTCGGAATGCTTGACAGCGCTGTCTACAAGCGAAAATTCAAATTCTCCGACTCAGCATTTAACCCATGCCGCAAGCTCTACACTATAGCTGACTTCACTTCTGTCCTTGATATTTGAGTCGCGGCGTAAAGCCAGTCCGTTGGCTGACAGTCAGTGCCATCCTTGCGGTGGAAAACGATGTTAAACTCTCCCCCCCCCCCCCCCCATCACCACCCATTCGCACTGCATTCAGTGCTACTTCAGCGTCAGGCGCACTCACAAGCATCAACTCCCCCCCCCCCCCCCCAAAAAAAATAAATAAAATGAATAAATGAATAATAATAACAAAGGTGTCCTCTGTGCTAAGCATGTCAGACGACGTACCTTTCATAATGGCTGTTCTCATACTATCACTGGATGTAGGTTTCTCTCTCTCTCTCTCTCTCTCTCACACACACACACACACACACACACACACACACACACACACACACACACACAAAAGAGGTCACAGCACAAGGCCAAAGCACTTCCCTGTATTTTATTATCCAGGTGCTTTTTTCTTTAAAAACGAAAAAAAATTACAAATATAATGAACTTAAAAACTGAAAATATCACAAAATACATGTACACGACCAAAACAAACTGAAAAATAATATCAGGCGTTGTCTGCAATCAACTTGATCTGTAAGACTGATCTCTTTTATACCTGAGGTAAGAAAAGAATTTTAAAATTAAAACAAACACCTGTGCATGCATATGGCTTCCAATCATAAATACATTTGTGATTTTTTTTTTTTTTTTTTGGTAGTGGCCAAAAAACAGGACCCCCCCCCCCCCAACTTCAATGTATTCATCTTAAACTCCTATCATTAAAAAAAAAACCAGCAACAAACAAAAAACACAGCAATAAAAATCAAACAAAAGCAATATAAAAAAAAACACAAAAAAAAAACATGCATCAGAGTTCTTCCCTTTCCATGAGATGAACACACGCATCTAAATACAAGAACACCCCATTTAGTGTTATGAAAAAAATGGAAAAAAAAAAACACCTGACAATGTTGTACATGAAACTTAACTCTTTGACGACGGAGCGCAATTTCTGATATAGGAAATCGTGTGTCAGAAATTGCGCTCCGTTGTCAAAGAGTTAACAGTATAATGTATGTGTCCTAAAAGCGCTGGTTACAAAAGAATGAGCTGTGTTGATTCTTTAAATGAAAAAGAAAACAAAAACAACAACAACAAAAACGTAAAGAAACATATAAAAAAGGCAAACAAAACTCTGATTAGATAAGCACACTATGTGTGTGTGGGAATGCTTTACCCCAAACCCGTTCTACAATTATGAGAGTACAAACAGGTTATAACCGATGCCCACTGGAACTGATCAGACAACATTACTTTCTGTGAATATTACTATCATCCACCTACAGCGTATAATTATATACATACTGCTGCACTGAATTCATTTTAATATATATACATACAGACTGGGGCGTTTGCATGCATGTGTCCGTAGAGAACTATACACACAACATCCATAGTGTATGATGCAATAGGGGCACAACTGCTTCCAGAAGGCTCTGTACCATTATCTACGTGCTTTTTCTACTCCCCCACTGCAGAACAAGATTTTTGCAGAGTGACAATGGCGGATAGACATGACATGCATCTGCGTGGAGAAGGGCCTCATCTCCAATGCAGTGTTCATGAAAAACAACCTGATTCTTCTTCAATGCACTTTGTATCGTGTGTGTACCCGTATGCATAATCACATTCTGGAAAACCTAGTTCCTCAAAGAAGAAAACTACTTATGATTACTTGTGGGGAGGTATTGCTGAAAGAGACCTCTTTAACATGTGGAGTGGCGAGAAGTGCTTGGGATAAAGAAGAAACATAAGAAAACAAAAATAAAATAAAACACTGCATTATGCCTTTCAGTAATCTCAAGGAAAAGTGAACATATTTTCAAAAAACAATTTTTTTCAGGTTAATCTCTCAAAACATAACAAAAAAATAAACACACAAAAAACCACCACCACCAGCACAGCATACATCTGCTGAATCTTGCGAAATTTTATTTTTTAAAAATCAACTTTTCTGAGTATTTAAAATTCTACAAATTTGATTAAACATATGAAAAAAGAAAAAAAATCCTGTGAAATGTTGAAAGACAAATTTTGCATTTTTTTAAATGAGAAAACTTAAATCAGCAATTCCACATATACCTAACCAAACAGGCAGATTTTGCATTTTTTTTTTTTAAAGGCACAGGATAATTTAGGCACATCAAGCTGATAACTATGCGTAACAGTACAAGTAAGTTGTAAAAAGACAAACAAAATCTTATGGTCACTGAAACCTTGGAAATTTACCCGAACAGCAGACTATGCGTGCGTATATATATATATATATATAAAAAAGACAAATGAAAGAGGCACTAACAATCACATGATGGGTCTAAGGTGCCATGAGGCGCAATGTGTAGAAATGATGACTTTCAGTGCAGCAGGAAGTTACTTTGTCATACCCAACATTTTGTCTTACCCTCCAATGCCACACCACTCACGCACCATGAGCAGTTTGATCACCAGAGACATACAGAGACCAAGACAGGAAATAGATTCTTGCAGCTGCTTATATCCTTGCCTAAACCCAGATATTCAGTTTGAAAAAAAAAAAAACAGTTTTGACATCAGACCAACTGCTCTCCCCCCCCCCCCCCCTTAAAAAAAAAACAAAAACAAAAAAACAACAAAAAACCCACCCAAACAGGGCATCCAAAGATGAAAAACAAGTATTTTTGCCCTAAAAAAAACCCAAAAAACCTGAAGTTGTTCTGTGATAGTCTGACATTCAAGATTTTGCACTCCCCTGAATTCTAAAGCTTAGTTGCCCAAAACTTTCGCTAAACCTAAAATGCCCCAAAACGCTCTAGAGTAGACGAAAGAATCAAACCCGTGATTTGGTGATTTACTAAGGAGCACAAGGCTTATTTAAAGAGGAGTTCTAACCCGAGGGGCTCTAGCGTAGCATATTACAAGAAGCGTCTTCACTTCCTATCTCTGTCTACGGATGCCTCCATTATCATCAACTCAACCAAACACGAATGGTTTAGCTCCTCACCCTTGCTGACACAAACAGTGCAAACTGACGAAACACCATCCAACCTCAATGAGATTTTTCGTCGACGAGACAGTAACACGATTTTAAAAAAAAGAAGTGCATGACACAAATGAGAAAATGATGATAAACACTAACCCCCTGTGATCACCACAAATCCAAGGAAACACAGCAAGAAACTGTTATATTTACAGCATCTACGACTGATGTACACACACACAGGAGTTTCAAAGAGGACACGGGTGGAATACATATGTTGTTGACCTTCTTGTATGTACATGTATTGACAAAGTCCGTGAAAGATCACTAGTCACTGGAGCAAGTTTGCAAGCAAGCCTGAGCTGAGTGGTTAGTCTGCAGATGAAAACAACTTCTTGATTATTAATAATTAATATAATCTTCCAAGAAAATTTTTACAAAAATAAAAACTGCTCGTGTAAAGCATACTGTCATATTTTAGTAAACTGAAATATTGTCTTGCTGTCATGTAAGGCAAAGGGAATGAGGGGAGGGGAGTGTTTGGGGGTGTGTGTGTGGGGGGGGGGGGGGGTAATTGTGGAAGCAATAGCAGCTGTGTGAATGGATCATTGATTCTGTCCATCATATTCACTCTCGCAACACTTGCAAGCTCTGTGGATTTAATAAACAGGTTTGAGCATGTCAGGGAGAGGGTATGAAAAGAGTCTGTACGAAAAGTAAGTACTCGGGAACACAGAGGCAGACAGTCAAGGTGGGGGAAGGGGAGGAGGAAGTGGCCAACGAATGGGAGGGAGGGAGGGAACTGGTGTTCAGACGGAGAGAACAAGGGACAGCAGCAGGCAGACACAAGCCGCCAGCGCAAGACGTCCGAGCGAGGTCGGGGTGGTGGCACTGGAGGTACAGTCGCCGTTGGGGCAGGGTTTGCACGAGTTGCCTTCACAGATCAGCGCGCTGTCCTCGATTTCAACTTTGACCTCAGCCTTTGTGTCTGTACATAACAAAACAACCGTTAAATGATTCCCCACAACTGAAGGCATTGTTAAAGGTACAACCCCTGGGGGGAGATCGAATAAAGGAAGTAACTATCAGAAGATTTAACCCCCTTCATATGAAGGAATCACGCTATAAAATGGCAGAAATTTGCGGACAGGAAACATTTGGTAAGAACAGAAAGGCCGTACGAGTTTTTGTAAACTTTCATTGTACTTTCTTCTTGCAGCTGTACCTATGGTTTTTGGCCAGTGCACTGTGATTTTTATCTGCTGTACACTCGTGCGTGCATGTTTGTGATTTGTGTGTGTGCTTAAAATGTGTGCGTGTGTGTGTGTGTGGGGGGGGGGGGGGGGGGATGGATGTTCTTAATAGAGGTATTTTGGGTTTTTTTTAACACACTTTAATTCGGGGGGGGGGGGGGGGGGGGGGGGGGGGGGGGGGGGGGGGGGGGGGGGGGCCTTTCAATCTCCTTTTTTTGGGATCAATCAAGTATATATATATATCTGAACTGAACTGAATATAACTGAATTGAAGATAACTACGTTCACTTAGGAAATCCAAACCAGACTAAGGAAATTCAAACCAAAACGAGGCTGAAATACCTCCAACTGTAAGTAACACTCCCAAAGTACTGAGCTAACATGGGTAACAGTTACACAATTTAGACTAAAAAGCAATAAGTCCCAGCCATGACACAACAAAAGGGATATGACACTGACAGACAATCTAAGAACTGACCAGGATCATAGTAGGCCATGAGGATGGCATTGCCAGGTTGTCGGTTCTCCACAGGGACCACCTCCTCCAGGTTCACTGTCACACAGTTGTCAGTCAGCTGCAAGAAAGGTCAACACAATCATTATTATTATTATTATTATTAACTGTTGTAAACATCGTGAAAAGCCACTGCATTTCGATGGGAATTTCTAGACCATCCCAGAACATACTGGTGCAGTAACGCCAGTAGATGATGTCACCTCATAAAGATTTCGAACTTGCCAGTAAGTTGAGGAATGTTCTAGATCTGACCTGTTTAGTATATAAGCAGCCCTGCACAGCGTTCTGGATTCTTCTTCTTTCATGAATTTGTTCTCCACGTGCCTTCTATTAATAAAGTATTGGAGTTGTATCCTGTTGTATCCCGTGTCTTCCCTGCGAGTGCACCAAGAGAGTGACATAGCAGGAGTAAAATACAACATTAACACACATTTGAATCTGTGGGGGACTATATCTTTGCAAAAGCCAATCACAGGACAAATACTCAGTGCATGAAACACTGTGTGTGCGTGTACTAGTGTGTAAGCATGTGCACTTATTACAAAATTTTAATAACTTCAGTAACTGCATTTTTTCTTTTCCCCTGTGGTCACGCCTCTGTGCCCACTGTCAGGCAGTGAAAGGGTTAATCCTGTTTACCTCATTCATGTACATCTGGACCACATCATCCTTCTCCTCCAGGCGAACGACAATACTGTTGTCCTTGCGTGCCTGCTCCAGGTCCTCCATCATGCATCCTGACGGCTTCTGCAGCTCCAGGTACATCATGGTGTTGCTGTTGCTGAATCCTGCCTCCCTGAAACGCCAAACACAGCAGACAACTTTGGTCAGATGTTTCACAAGTTAAACGGCTACGTACATGTTTACTACGCTTCAAAGAAGCCAACTTGGAGGGTTTTTTTTTGTTGTTTTTTTTTGTTTTGTTTTTTTTGTAGGGTTTTTTTTTGTTTTTTTTTCTCGTTGTTGTGAGTACACATAGAACCTCTTTTTCGCTCTCTCTCTCTCTCTCTCTCGCTCTCTCTCTCTCTCTCTCGCTCGCCTCTCTCTCTCTCTCGCTCTCTCTCTCTCTCTCTCGCTCTCTCTCTCTCTCTCGCTCGCTCTCTCTCTCTCTCTTCTGTAGTTTTAATTTATCATAATTACTGATCAGTTCAGTCTGCCATTTCAATGCTGTCAATATGTACTTTTTCCCACTGAGCATTAACATAAGCGGTGCCGCTTGTTTATGCTCACTATCTGTTTACTTGAACGACTTGTATTGCAATAAACCTGTTTGAACCAAAGACGCCCACTCAGGTTTTGGAAGTTTCGCTTGTGAGGGCACCTGTACGCTTGAAATACTCAATGATTAACAAAAGCTCTTTCTGCAATACAATGCTCTGACACTCTGCGCAAGTGGTCCAAAATTTATGTTCCCTACTTAGCTGTTGATCATGCTGTCGAGCCTCTCGCTCAGTCCTTGCGTTAGCCTTTGGGATTTTTTTATTTTTTATTTATTTTTTATTACATGTACTTCATTATCCCTTTTGGGAAATTCGGGCTGCTGCCCCCAGGGGAAGCATGTCACCGCAGTGCAGCACCACCCAATACCTAATCCTACATTTTTTTACAATTTTGCTGGGGGAGGGAAGCCGGATAACCCGGACAGAAACCCCCGATGAGCAGCCTGGCAGCCAGGAAAAACCGGTATCACGTATCACAAGCTCGACCTGGGCTCGAACCCACGCTTCATCGCCATGACATTGATGACGGCCGTTCAGTAGTGCAGCGGCGAAATCCGACGCGTTACCTATTAGACCACCGCTCACCCCAATACTGACAATGTGCAGGTATAATAATAATAATAAAATGGGTACTTAAAGGACGCCCTCCCTCTCGCGGGAGCTCAGGGCGCCTTACAAAGAACACACACTCACACACCCAGAAACACGCACAACATGCCTCCACACATACATTTAAATACAAACACATGATGTGCAGCATCATACACGGGCTGCCCCTGGCTTACACACACACACACACACACACACACACACACACACACGACCAGCAAGATGATGATGTGGCAAGAGTTATTGGTTGAAGGCTGTGAAGAGGTGGGTTTTCAAATTTGTTTTGAAAGATACTTTTGTGTCTGCATATCTGATCGAAACTGGGAGATCATATTCCAACAAGTCGGACCCTGGTATGAATAACTACGCTGACCAAAGGTCTTTGTCTTGACATGAGGGACACGGAGTTTCCAAGTGTCAGCAGCAGAACAAAGGTATCTACGCAGTGTGTTGCTAGACACCACCAAAAAACCCACACATATCTTAAAAAACTTGGGCATTACAAAGGGATGGTTTGCCAGTTGAGCTATGGCTTGATATGTGGGAGACACAAGTAACTAGACCTGACAACCCTATTCCACACCCTAAAGGTTTGAATTCAAGCAGAATATTACAAAGTTGAACAGAATCTCCTGATGTACGCCTAAGAGAAGCTTGAATCAACGATATCGCACTCATTATTTTTTGTTTTTATCTACTGCACAGCGTCCTGTTTTGGGGATGCTTGGCATCAATGGGTTAAGTTCCTGTCTGGAACGACTGCATGATGACGATGATGATGATGATGAACTGAGAGCCCCAAGTGTCATGAAATAAGTTTGGCCACTAGGCCAGGATCAACCTTTCCTCTTTGATAGGTATACGAAAGTTGCGGCAGAAATTTTCTTTTTCGCTGAAACACGTTTGCGACTGAAAACAAACGCACCACAGTCGTGACATTGGTCGCGCTTAACATGAAGGACTGACCGTGCAGCATGCCTGCTTGTTGCTGTAGACCGTGTGAAATCCTTTGGTCAAAGGGAGAGTAGTCAGTTCAGACTTAAGAATTTGAGTGGGGTTACTTCCCTTACACCGTGCCTGTTAGCACTGGAAATGGTGTTCTGGCAACAGCTGTTATTTAAAACCAGTGTGCAAGTGCTGATACTCTAGTCACACAACGAGTGACAATTAAATAAACTCACGGTCTGAAGCAAGTTCTGACTTCATGGAAACCTGCGCGAAGTTTTTTGGTGGCTGTGGTCAGCGTTATCTTGGTCAAGTCCACAGAGCCACCATTCGTGGGCGGTTCCTTAGTTCCTGGCGCCGTGTAGAAATACCACACCACCTGCACAGACAATATCCAACACTCACACCTTCATACTGGTCGTAACAGGCTTACAGAATGCACATTTTCTTCTTCCATCACGGTCATTCGTCTATAGATCTCGACGTCAATAAATTTCTAACACGCCTCTATATTTGTTGCTCGACATACTTTCATTGACTGATGACTGAAAATTGACCATTTTGTGGGTGGATGTGTGTGTGTGTGTGTGTGTGTACGCGTGCGTGCGTGCGTGTGTTCGTGCATGCGTGTGGCATCACTGCCATTTGTAAAGTTCATTCATTCTTTTATTCAGTTCAAATCTTTATTGTTTAGGCCATCGGCCCATCAAAAAGCAGCTAATTTCACATACATTTACCGTGAAGTCACTGTTACTAAATGTGATTTTAATTTGAACACGCAAAACAAAGTATACAAAAGGATTACAAACACTGGAAGGAATCTATAATAATGCACGCAATTCATTCTTTTGTCTTTCCACCTCTTTCTCTTCCAGTTCTTATGTATTTTTTTTATCCTTCTCTTCATATTCTTCTTTTTTTTTTTACAGTAGTGTTGCAACGGCAAGTTAGAAAATGGTCTTTGTATGCCTATAACTTCTTCCGTTGTAAAATAAAGGATCGTTATCGTTATCGTTCCTGCTCACCTTCACCACAGCCAGGCTGTTCATGTTCCCTGTCACCCGGAGCCGCACTTTGTTCGTCTCATCTGGCAACTGTCAACAAATGCGAAAAGGAAACATCGAACTGATTTGAACTAGAAGTTGTTGTTTGAATGAATGCAAGTGTATTTGTGGTCGCGCAAGGATCAAAATACAGTGTACCTAGGTGCCCCAGCTGAAAAAGTTTGCTTGTCTTGATACTGGCACTTTTTTTTTTTTTTTTTTTTTGGTCAGCGATGCCAAGAGTGCATCCTTCTTTCTCAGTCTATAACCCCCTTTCCCCTTGGCAATAGCGGATTCTTTTTACATGCACAAACTGGAGCCCTAATTTGCTACACAAATCTTTCTCTTGTTCTACACATGTACTGAGCTGTGGTGTGGTCCAGTTATATTTGTTAAGTGTATAGTGTGTGTACAGACAGCGACTCTCACATGTGAATGAACAGTTCTCAATTTTTCACAATCAAATGGCAAAAATACATCTGTTTACTGACTTCGATATAGCGCAGCAGGAGAGCGTTGTTGCTGTTTATGGTGTACGTCTTTTCTGCCTGACCAGATGGTTCCAGCGCCTGAACAGATACGGTAGCACTCTGGTCATTGACGCGGAAGGAGGCAGCGTACTCGGAGATCGCCTGCAGTGCCATCACTGTGTCCTGCACAAAGTAAACCACGTTTTTTTTTGTGTTTGTTTTTTTTGCCAGTTGAGCTAAAAAAATAATAATAATAAATAAATATAAAAAATAAAAATAAAAAAAAATAAAAAAGTAAACCACATGTCATGGTGTACAGCCTCTGCTTGTTGCCACTTCCACAGTCTCCTCTTAGATGTGTGATGGTGGTGGGGTCACACACTCCCACTTACGGTTGGTGTTCATGAAATATTCTTCTCCTGTCATGAAAGCTTTTCATCGGCCTATCCACAGGTCACAAGTTTTACATGCAGCTGCTCTGGTCTGGCTATACTGACACAGAATTAAATACGCAGAGGTGCCAACCCCAAAAGTGTCTGTCAGTACTATTTCACACAAATGTCAGTATTTTTCGGCACTTGTCAGTATTCTGCCGTACAAAGAAAATAATATAAACAGAAAGCATGCACACACACACACACACACACACACACACACACACACACACACACACACACACACACATGTTAAAGTGGAAACGCAAAGCAATTCTAGCTCAGACAAAATTGTACAGTTTCAGAGCTGACTACAGGCAGAACTGCCCATTTGTAAATGAACAGCAGTCTTAAAACCGTATCAGCTCTTACTGGTACGTCACGCTGTGACTTGTGGTAAGTCAGAACTAAAAGATGGTGCACTCATACTAATTCTGTCGTTTTCGGTTCATGCATCACCCTATGTGGTGGAAAAGGACGTTAAACCCCCAAACACCCACCCACCCACAGCTGTACTTTCTAACGATTGCGTCCTGTGTATTTTTCGCAACCAAACAATATTTAATTGAGTTATGTGGAAAATAATACGGCCAATCCATACCAACTGGCATCTATGAGTACGGAAGGCTTTTGTATAGGATAGCAGCTTTACCGGCCCCTGTAGTAGTGGTTCGAGACCCGGGTTCGAATCCCAGCCGAGGCAAGCGGGATTTTTCCTACCTAGGTTGGCTCCTACCCAGAGTGGGTGTGCTATGGGCCCAATGGGGAGGCTGTTGCCACACAGCCGAGATTCACCCACTTCACGGGTGCGACTTTGGGGGTGCTTCCCTTGGTATGACATGTCTTATGATGTGGGCGATTACATGGCCGGCACAGCAGGTGCTGTAGTTCCCGGGCCTGGTTAATGCCGGGATATTTATGACAGGAAGCATGGAATGCGGCCCTGTCCCGCAGTCCCAAACCACACAGACCTCCATAGCATCATCTTACCATCATCCTCATCTCCATCATCATGCATAATAATAAAAAAATAATGCCCCGGCTTCCGAGCCCTCCGTGGATTCCACCCATTACCTGGGAGGAACACCACTGGAACTGGCAAAGAGTTGGGGGCAGCAACAAAAAAAAAAAAGAAAAAAGGATAGCAGCTTTGAAACAGGCACATGCTTATGCCCCAATGAAACCAACCAAAAATGCACAGTCTCACACTAGATACCTGAGTAGAGCTGAAGCCACCATCGCTATTCTGCTGTCCCTGCAACCACAGAACGATGTCACGCCCTACATCAAACTTGTTGAGTTCATTGTAGGCCAGCAGGACATAGGCTGTGATCTCGATGTCGGAAGGTCCTGGTGGTTTGCGGTGGTAGTAGGGCATCACAACTGGAGGGCTGGGTTTCTCCTCCTCCTCCTCTGTCTTCAACCAGGGTGCCACATCTTGCACGTCTTGAGAAAGGGCAGACCCATGCGTTATAGAGTTAACGGCTGTAAGGTCACAGAGGTAGACCAATACAGTGCACACTACAGGGCACACAGGACCTCTCAATTGAACTCTTTCTTCCTCTTCAACCCTCAGCAACTGGTACATGTGACAGATACATACTAAGGGTACACAGGACCCCTCAACTGAACTCTATCTTCAACAGTCAAAATTGATACAGGTGAAAGATACGCACTAAGGGTACACAGGACCCCTTAACCTAACTCCTTCTTCCTCTTCCACCATCAAAAACTGATATATGTGAGTTGTTGATGGTTGAAGGGTGGGTGGGTGTTTGGGGGTTTAACATGTTGATGGTTGAAGAGGAAGAAAGACTTCAGTTGATACATGTGACAGATACATACTAAGGCTACACAGAACCCCTCAACTGAACTCTATCTTCCTTCTTCCTCTTCCACCATCAAAAGCTGATATATGTGACAGATACAAAATAGTATAGGTATTCAAAACGTTCCCTGTGCAAGACTCAGTCACTATTCAAAGTCACATACTGTTTTGCTTGAACAGGTGTACTCTTTTTCGCAGCCTAGTAATCTTGAAAAATGCACATTTGGATGACCAAGTCAGACCCTCTGTACAAAAATTGCAGTCCAGATTGTCTTTTCTGAGGAAACAAGTCTTTTGATGTAGGCCAGGAAATGCTGTACATGTTTTATCAGTGTCTTAGCCAGTGTTCTGTTCTGAGCCTCTGTGTGTGTGTGTCGTCAAAGCATGATGCTGGCAGGTTTCACAAGATTCTCAAAAAGGCAAGCTCCACTCTGGGCTTGAGGCTTGACCCCCTTCTTATAATATGGTCCCAAGGTGCACTGCCAAAAAAACTTGTAGCATTATAGCTAGTTTGGCAAGTTCCTTCCACAGTGTTTTTTTTTTTTTTTTCACACCACCAGTGTTTTAGTGGCCGGTTCGTTGTACCTGAACATGTAACTGAGCACTTGCATCACTCTTTTATCCCGTATGCCATAAGACTGTGCGACAAATTACATGATTAACTGTTTCTGTGTGTGCATGCATGCGTAGATGCATGTGTGTGTGCGTGTGTGCGTGCATCTGCGCAAGAATCCACTCTGATGCAGGCTGAGGGTTTTTTCCCACCACAATAGTGTGTCTGAGAGCGCTCGCCAAAGTTCTGAATTATTTTGTCATTTCTGAAACTATGTCACACTGGTACGTCTATAAGGTGGTAGTGGAATTCCCTATCTTGAATGAATTGAATTAACACAAACTTTCTGGACACTCACTTATTCCATTCAAAAGCATTTCCGCGCCCCCAGGCACAATTGTGTTATCCAACGCCATGGCATAGGACAGCAGGGCGGCCAGGTAGAGTTTGTCCTTGGGGTTGTTCTTCCTGTTATTGTAAACAGTCCTCACGTACGCAACAGCTTTACTTAGACTTCCCGCGTCCACCTGAAAGACAGAGGGCTGACTGATTATCAACACACACACACACACACACACACACACACACACACACACACACACACACACAAAGATGATGATGTGGCAACAGTTACTGGTGAAGCGCTGTGAAGAGGTGGGTTTTCAGATTTGTTTTGAAGGATGCTGGGAGATCATTCAAACATCTCAGGCCATGGTATGAATAACTACGCTGACCAAAGGTCTTTGTTTTGACACAAGGGACACGGGGTTCAGCAGAACCACAGCAAAGCTGTCCGCGCATGCGCTTACTCACCGGAACCTGCAGTTTCTTGGCTTCCAGCAAGCAGATCGTGACGTACACAGACAGCCCCTCACCACCGGCTGACCCGCCCTGTCCGTGAAAGATTAAACACAACGGGTCAAATAGGACTGCCTGGTTTTCTAACAGCGGTAAGGCCAAACTCCGGACTTACCTGAGCTCACAAACCAATTTAATCTGTTTGGATGCTGTCTAACATTATACCTTTTAGACCCATGCACTGGTGTTACATCTGGGCCCATATGTAAAAGTCGAGGTTAATTTAACCCACGGCTACTGGCCTAACCCAGACTTGGACAAAAGAAACCACAAAACAAAATTAAATAAAAAAGGAAGCAAAGAAAGAAAGACAAAAATCCTTCTATAACAGCATAGGCACCTTGCTGGAATGGACTCGCTTCCTAATTTAAAACAAAAAAGAAAAGAAAATTTCATTCGGGCCGATCGTCGGGGGTTCTCTCCGGGTACTCCGGCTTCCTCCCCCTCTGCTTTGGAAATGTTCAGCCCACCAAATTTGAAAAAAAATAAATGCAATTCCAAATTCCGAAATTTAAATAGCTGAGATGACCCTTCGCACCACGTGATTGTAATGTGTTTATGTCAAGTGTGTGAGAGGATGCGTGTGATTCACGTGAGTGTGCGTGTTGGGTTCAGTTCGCGGCGCTTTGAGCCGATTCATGAAATTGGGAAAAGCGCCTATACAATACTATTATTATTATTATTATTATCCCTAGCGCTAGTTTAGTTCGAGGTTAGACTGGGGATAAACTCCCTAACCCCGACTTTCACATGCGGGCCCTGGTGGTTTCTAACATCGTACATGTACCCTTTTGACCCCTGCACGGGTATAACCTCTGGTGGCACCTAACATTGACACATGAACCGGTAGAGCCTCTGGGGGTGTCTAAATCTGGTGGTTCTAACTGTACCTTTTAGACACGTGCACACTACCTTGCTATCCCTAAGCCAACAGGAGGCTACATGTACAATGAAAAGTGAGGCGTCTCTAATAGTGCAGCTGTCACTCAATGACTAGCAGAGCTACAAACTTATCACGAACTTCAGAGACTTTAAGAAATACATGCACGCTCGTCACAGGTAACCATAATTATGCTCAAAGCTTTGAGGTAACAGCAGACCTGCCAACCCCACAAAGTCAAAAATCGTATCTCACGGGGGAGGGGGGAACAGATGAGGCAAAATGCGTGGCGTGCGCTGAAGGCAGATTTGTCAATGTACGGAAAGTAATGCTTATATCTTTCCAGAAATGTCTGTGATCCGGATTTCGTAGGCTGCTTCGAGTCTTTTCTCTTCTTCCCGCATGCATCTTCCCCCATCTTGTTGGAAAAACGTTTCCGGTGCATGCACGTGCCGCCTGAGAAAGACACCCGGCGGAAAAGCTGGACGCGGTTGTGTATTTGGACCTATAATCCAATTTTTTTTTTTACCAAAATTTTCAAGAATCGTAAACGGTGCAGAAAAATCGTAAAATCTTATTTGGCTTTAAAAATCGTAGTAATTACGGGAAAACCGTAAGGGTTGGCAGGTCTGTAACAGTATCTTCAATGAAGCTGCCAGTGTTTTATTCAACTCACATGCTAGTGGCCAAGCCGTCTATTTTCTCATCTAATTATGTACAGTTAATTATAGCAATCTACCATCGTTTAATTCAAAATATCTCAAATTTAGTAATAGCTAGGAAAATAGTTTGAGAAGCAAAATTGAAGTGCATTCCATTACTGATGGTGGATTAAATTATTCTGTGAGTGTATTAACAAGCCTTCCTTTTTTCTCAGCAAATCATGTAACAGCAATTGTTCTGTTGGTGCACAGATGTACAACTGAGAACTGGTTCAATAAAGCACCAAAACAAAACAAAATGACATCCCCATGTGATATATCATGTTGCCTCTGTTACCTACCAAACCTTTTAATTTTTTTTTTAACATCTACGAACCGTCATTTCTGTGTGGATGACTCTTCCGTTTTCCCTAAAAGAGCCATCGCTGCCCTGGGTGGAGAGGAGGTACTGAACAGCTGTGCTGAGCATTTCGTTGTACTCTGGGTGCTTGCTGCCAATGAACTCCTTTGCCTGAGAGAAGCTCCGCAGAACAAATGCAGTCAGCCTGGAAAACATCATACAAATCACTGAAAGAGACTTTGCCTCATGCAAACGCTCCTGTCACTGGTGACTGCTGATTCTCATAGGCAAGAGTCCCCCGTCCCCCCCCCCCCCCCCCCCCCCCCCCCAAAGAAGAAAAAAACAGCATGTATTATGAAGAAAAAGCGGAAACCGCAGCATTGTCAGCTGCTCCTCAAAACCAACGGGGGGCTCAATGGCAAGAAAAGGAGGAAAAAAACACACACAAAAAAACACAATGGCAAAAACTGGCCTAGAGGCGGCAAAATTCAGCTGAATGGCCGAGAAGCACCTCATGCCTGATGCAAATCACTGAATGCCTTGTGCAAAGACTCTTGTCAGTGTTGACTTATACCACTGCTGTGGGGCTTAAGCAGAATGGTGCAACCAAACTGTGTGCTGAAAAGAAAAAAAAAATTGATAATAATAATGCAAAAAATTACCAAGTGCTGGGGTTATCATCCGACTTCCCAAAGGCACTGTATCCTCCGTTAGACCAGCGGTAATCTCCGGTTTCCCTCTGATAACCTGTGAAATCAAAAGGCAGACGTGTCAAGAAGTACAAACTGAATGTGACCGCAAAAACTCATTTTAGTTTTGTTTATTTGTTTGTTTGTTTGCGGTTTGTTTTGTTATAGGTATCTGGTGACCTCTCCTTGCACCCAAAGCCAAGTAAAAGTAAAATATATAAAGTTTATATACAAGGCCTAAAATGGCCCATGATCCGAAAGAAAGAAACCTGTGCTGCAGTGGCTCACAAGCGTAAAACCGGCCTCAATGTCTTTCACTTTCTACGCAAAAATGTTAAGGCTAAACAGGTCTGTGTGCAGCATTTTGTCAGTGACGAAGTGGCAAAACCATGTGTCTGCAAAGCATAAACATTAGGCTAGGGGTGTCCCGGTGTCGCCCCAGGTTTTTTTTGCTTAACTTAGACTAAAATCTGTGCAATTTGGTGCTTTGCGGCATAAATTTAAATGCTTCAGAGGAGGAAACACTTTTCTGGGAGGCAAATGGTTAGAATTAGACTAAAATCCAACGAAACCTCATCTTATCTGTGCCTGGTGACACTTTAAGGCGCGGATTTCTCTCTCTCTCTCTCTTCCTCTCTCTCCCTTTATGTGCATAGTTGCAAGCCAGCAAGCTGTGTGTATGTGTGAGGGTATGAACGAGTATGATATAGATAAATTTGTACATATATGTGTATGAGTACTATGCCGTGTACTAGGTCAAATTTGCGTCTATTTTCCCTTCCTGTATGTATATATATATATATGTAAAATGTCCACACAAAAAAAAAAAAGAATAAAAACAAAAGAAAAAAGAATTAGACTAAAATCAGTGCAACTTGGTATGTCTGGGGGATGATTTTAAGGGCTTCACAGAAGGAAACATACTTTCTGCAAAGCTGGAAATCCACCAAAAGGTGGAAAATTTTAAGCCCTGAAAATATGAATATGACACTGGTGTGGTTCTGTTAGAGTGGGGTGAGCGGTGGTCTAATAGCTTGTCGGATTTAGCCGCTGCGCTACTGAACGGTCATCACCAATGTCATGCCGATGAAGCATGGGTTCGATCCCAGGTCGAGCTTGTGATATGTGATACCAGTTTTTTCTGGCTACCGGGCTGCTCATCAGGGGTTCTCTCCAGTTAAACCGGCTTTCCTCCCCCATCAAAATTGTAAAAAAAAAAAATTTTAAAAAAAAAAGGATAGGATTTGGGTGGCGCTGCACCGCAGCAACGCGCTTCCCCCAGGAGAAGCAGCCCGAATTTCCCGAAAGGGATAATAAAGTAGTAAAAAAAAAAAAAAAGTTAAGGAAGCTCTTGGGAGCCACAAAATGGAACAGTGGTGAACTTGCCATATTTTGCAACTTTTACAACTCACGTAATGCAGTTTTAAACAGATGTGCAAACTAAGAAATACAATCCTGCACTAAACATAACACACACACACACGCACATACTCAAGACACAATTTGCCTTCAACCATGGTAAAATCGGGAAATATGTGGTTCATTCAATAGCTGTTAGAATTAATAGTTGTGTCTTTTTTTGTGAGCCTGCATTTTTATCTTAGTCTCAGGCAAAATCTGTGCCTTTCATCCCTCTTTCTGACTGGGACTGACATCTCTTGTAAGACCCGTGCATCCTGCCTGACTGTGGTTTGGTTGCAATGATCTGTACTTCTGGGTACAAAACAGAGGGCAAGAGGTCAGCACTCTCCCACTCCCTGGAGTGTAACCTCCATACACTGGATGGGGGGTAGATCAGAATTACTAACCAATCAATAATCTGCTCTGCTGAGGCTACTGACTGGTAGAGTGCCCTTATGACCTGTGGTACTGATTGTAAGCTAGCACCTTTAGGCCGGCAGGACACATCAATATGTCAGAACTGTAACTGCACGTAACTGTAATATCTCTGTGCAAGTTACAACAGCAGTTAAGCATCAGCGCCCGTATGTAAAACTCCAGGTTAATTTAACCCACGGTTGTGGGCCTAACCCAGACTGGGACAAAAGAAACCCAAAAACAAAATTAAATTAAAAAAAGGAAGAGGAAGCCAAGAAAGAGACAAAAATCCTTCTATAACGGCATAGGCATCATCATTTAAAACAAAAAACAACAGAAAATGTCATTCTAGAGCTAGATTAGTTCAAGGTTAGACTCTAACCCGGGGCTAAACTCCCTAACCCCGACTTTTACATGCGGACCCTGAAGGGGGAAAAAAATCTCCCAGTGCTTGTGACTGCTGCAACTTACCTGAAGCAAAACTGGGAAATTTTGTTTGAGATAACCAAAGTTTGACTTATCCATTTAATTTGAAGTACTTGTTCGACTTATCCGTGTAAAGTTCAGTCATATAAAGGAAGAGTTTGGGTAGATTAAAAGATTTTTTGCTTAACTTACTTATCCCAAGTTCGACTTAAGTGTGTTTGAGATAAGTATATTGTGTCTGTACCATCAATTGTTACAACAATCTAACTGCTTTTCAAATCAAAGCCCTTTCAACAAACGACAGAAGTTATGCAGAATTGCATACCCCGTGAAATGTGCTCCAAGGCCTTCTCCTCGAAGCCAGAGGGAATGTCGTTAATTGCAGTGAGGTATTTAAGCGCGAAGATGTTGGGGACTGTGGTGATCATGTTCTGCTCTCCACACCCCGTTGGAACTCTCAGCAGATTTTCCATGTTATCCAGTGCATTGCCCATCATGTCCGCTGCAACAACAAAAGGTGTAATACATTTAACCCTGGTCCTGCTGAGAACCAAAAATCCTGTACTACCTCTATGGCTTTTTCAGCATAAAACAAATTAATCCAGTCAAGTGCACTGCCCATCATGTCTGCTGCAACAACAAAAGAAATACCACATCTTGAAAAACTATTTTACAGTCCAATGCAATGCGTGTCATGTCTGGTACAACACCAGAAATAAAATGTTTTCTTTCTTACTTTCTTTCTTTTCCTTTTTATTTTTTAAAGACTGTGACTGTTATCCAGTGCATTGCACAACATGCCCCTCGAACACCAAAAGCAATACAATCGTACATTTTCTTTTTTTGAAAAACCATTACCGTGGTAAACAGAAATTTGGCTGGGGGAACATGTCTCAACATGTCTGCATGCACCATGTGTATTTGTCTTCCCCTCCCCCGCCCCATCCTGATGGAATGGGATCGTCAACTTGCACATTCAATGTTTATACATGCGTGTGTAAAATCCCATGGAGACTAGGTATGGCTGCCCACATGGAAGAGTACCTGAAAACGCTCACACAATGCAACCCCCTCATTCAAGGTGATCCAGAAACACTAACAATAGATTCTTCCAAATCAGCAGTACCTCTGGCATTTGGATTACCCATAGCTTAGAGAGCAAACCCAACTTTTCCAACTGATGAAGGGAAGTGAATGGATGTGGAGGCACCTATGGAATTCTTTTTTTTTTTTTTTTTTTTTAACCAACAACAAAATCTTTCTCTTAACTAGCACGATACAATAAACCATGCAAAATCACGAACTCGAGTGCTGCATACCTGTGACTGTGACCATAGCACGACGGGAATCCGAGACCACATCCGCCAGAGTCCAGGGAGAGAAGTCCAGCATAACATCCTGTTCAAACTCAGGCTGCTCAGTGGTCAGAATCACTGGGAAAGTGATGGCTCTCATCCGTTCTATACCCTCAGGCTGTTTGCAAAACACGAAATCAATCAATCAATCAATCAATCAATCACCAAATCAATCAAAAAAATCCATGAAGCAATGCAGCAATAGCACTGGTACACAAACTAACAAAAAAATAAAAGAATCGACAAAACAAATTTTAACCCTAGTAGTGCTAAGCATGGAATATTCCTGACTAAATCTATGGCTTTTTCAGCATTAGGCAAATTAACCCAGCAAGACCAGGGTTAAACTACATGTAACAGACATGGTGTCTCTTTGGGGAAGGGGGGGGGGGGGGGGTTTAGAAGGCCTTTGTAACTATGTACACCTCAATGTTGAATGCTTTGTTGGAAAATGTCACCACACTGGTCAGAGGAGGACCTGAGAACTCAAACTCGAACTCAAGCTTTATTTAGGATGGATAGTATGTATGTGAGGAGAAGATGGGTCTCACCCTGACGATCAGCGTCTTGATGACGACGTCAATGTGTGGAGCGGACTCGGCCTGTACACTCAGGGTGATGGTGCCCACCTTGTTGGCCACGATGATGAACACGCTGCTGGCCGCGTTGCCATCTTTCACCTGAAATGCATCACCAAGCTTAAGCTGGAGCAAATTTCGCATCAAGGACAAATTGGGAGAAAAAAAAAAGGCTTGATTTCTTTTTCTTTTTTTTCAGTCAACATGATTGTTTTAAGTTTTCCAAAAAATCTGGCACCTACATTCCCACACATGACAGCACTTGGATGACTCTTAAATTTAAATTTATGTCACCACTCCTGCTTCATGTGAGAGAAGGAGGACACACACATACACGCACGCATGCACACACACACACACGCATACACACACACACACACACACACACACACACACACAAACACCTTGACAGAGAGAGCAGTGAGAGAGAGATACATATATCAGAGAAAGAGAGACAGATCAGTGACAGAGACTGAGAGAGACAAATACAGATCTGATAGTGAGATCATAGAGTGGGAGACAGACAGACAGAGAGACAGAGAGACATACAGACAGACAGAGAGACAGATACACAGACAGACTGTAGACTTACATCAATCTCAAACATCTTTTCGCCTCTGATTTCAAAGTCAGATGTTGGGGTCAGGGATATCTTCACCTGAAATAAGCAAAGCACAGATTTCACTCAAATGTCCCCGGCTGTACACACTGTGTATGTGAAACCCTGCTTGTAAGAATTTCACTATCATCCAAAGTGTGTATTCACAACACATGTAGTCCAAAATATTAAGAACACACGCATTAAGTTTTTGTGTATGCCAGACCTCCATGTCTACTTACAGGCGAAATTCATCATGGCAACAACAGCATCCATCCCCCAAAAATTGTATAAAATAAAAGTAAACGATATCAACAACAAAAACAATAATAGTCATAGTAATAAAAATCTCTTTGGCATCCCCCCCCCCCCCCCCCCCCCCCCTTTTTTTTTCTTTTTAAACGAGAATTCACCCTCCAATTCTCCATTTCTCACCTTTCTATCTTCACTTAAATAGTTGAAGACAGTGGCCCGCAGCTCAAACCTCTCACCGCGTCGGATGGAGTAGGGCAGGTTCAAGGTCACGAAGAAAGGATTGAAGGCTTGCAGCTGAAAACAAATTACACATGAAAATAATGCAACATGATCACGATCTTCAAAAACGTCCAACGTATTTCTCTTGAAGTGCTACAAATGATGAGTGGACAAACATCTTATGATGTCGGGGTAGCCTAGGTATAGGCGTCCTCAAAACGTGGCACACGGGGTCGTCAGGTCAGTGGCTTTCCTCGTGCAGCACGCGATTCGTGAGTGGTTCATGTTTGGAGTCGCGGTGCGTGCGGCATGCATGTACCAGCGTGTTGCAAAAACTATTCAGTGTTTTATTTGGGTTGCACGCATTCTTGTCGCGTTAGTTCACTGTTCATCTCCTGTGGTCAGTTGCTGCCTGGCCGCCGTGGGGACCACACCTGCCCGCTCGTTTCCCCGATCCTCCCTCCCGATTCTAAAACCTACTAGCTAAATAATTTTTTTGTGATATACCGGTACCGGTAGGGAGTATTACGGGGATCACTATTAAGATAACATCACTTGTGAGTTCACAGTCGCCTTTTAATCATGTGTTTTATTTGTCACTTATCATTGCGGTTATTAGCTGATGGATGTGTGCGTGCAGCGCAGAGTGCAGGTGGGTGTACCTTCTAGTGGCGCATCTGTGGTGGGTGCATGTTTGTGTGGCTGGCGTGTGCGCAGTTGGCTGTGCTTATTTTGTTTTGTAGTACTTGTAGTTACACACAAATTTTATCTGCAAGTATTAATAACATTTGTGAGCTCCGACTGAGTGTGCTGTGTTTTGTCAAACACAAAATGCAAATGGTCTTGAGCACCATCAATTCCCAGTGAGTTTTGTTTCTGAACTTACTCATTCGTGGTTCTCACTGCAGGAACAGACGAGTCTAGTCAGCAAGCCCCGAGGCCAAAGCCCCGCTCCTTTTCTCTGCCGTGTATTGGCAAAACACAGTACATCCATCATGTCATTTTTGGAAAAAGAGTTGATTTCAAGATGAAAGTGTTTGACATAATCGTCTTTCTCCTCCAATAACATCGGTGGACTTGCTGCTTTCTTTCCACATTTCAGTCATATCAAACTATATGTGCTCCCCTATTTATTTTGTTTTTTTTTTTGTTTTTTTTTGGCTGCCCCAACTCTTTGCCAGCTCCGGTGGTGTTCCACCCAGGTAATGGGTAAAATCCACGGAGGGCTCGGAAGCTGGGACAATTTTTATTATGCATGATGATGGGGATGAGGATGATGGTGAGATGATGCTATGGAGGTCCGTGTGGTTTGGGACTGCGGGACAGGGCCGCATTCCACGCTTCCTGTCATAAATATCCCGGCATTAACCAGGCCCGGGAACTACGGCACCTGCGGTGCCGGCCGTGTAATCATCCACATCATAAGACGTGTCATACCAAGGGAAGCACCCCCAAAGTCGCACCCGTGAAGTGGGTGAAGCTCGGCTGTGTGGCAACAGCCTCCCCATTGGGTCCATAGCACACCCGCTCTGGGTAGGAGCCGACCTAGGTAGGAAAAATCCCGCTTGCCTCGGCTGGGACTCGAACCCGGGTCTCCCGGTCCATGGTCCGAAGTGCTAACCACTACACTACGGGGGCCGGTCCCTATTTATTTTGTAGTGCCTGGCAACTAGTGCTGTAAACCGGTTTGAAAGTCAAACCGGTTCACAAACCACGGTTTCGTGATGAAACCGGTTTAAAACTGGTTAACCATGTACCGAATGGTAGTATTACTTGGTGTGTGATATTGTGACATCATCTGGCACAAAGAGGCTATGTCGTACATGGACATTTTGCGATGTTATATTTCAAAAACAGCAGTGTTTCCCAGTTAAATTGATCAGAGAACGGTGATTGCAGGTGGAAAATTTGAGATGCCGGGTGGTGGCGGCGCATATGCCGAGACACTGAGGTTCGATGTCCCCCCTCAGTCCCAGTTTGATTTTCACCTTGCATTCTTTACACACAGCTTCCCCTTCAACCACCTTCCCTCCTTCACAACAAAATGCTTCCAGATTTTGGACTTCCCCTTTGGATTATCGATCAGACGTTCTGCCATGTTGTGATTGCTGATGTACTCGAGTTATACCCCTTTCCTCGTGTTCGGCAGTTTCCGGAAAGGCTCGAGAGTTGCCGATCGAACCGCGGTTCAGAAATCAAACCGGTCCACTGAACCGCCAAAAATTCAAACCGGTATAAACCAGTTTTCGGTTTTTGGTGCACCACTACTGGCAAGAACATTTGCCAGACCATGCCATGTGTTGTGCTCATTATGCCATGGCACGCGATTGGCTGAATTTGGAAGCTCGCCCCTGAAGACTGACAGGAGTGATGTCATCTATTCGTGATGCCACACCGACACATGCTACATTTCACACTTCCATGTGTGACCAGCAACTGTCAGCACTTCTGAAAATTCTTTTGTCCACGATATATCTAACAAGATCTGTAAATAAGATGGCTATAAGGATAAGCCACAGTTAAAAGCAAATTTGTTGTGAAGCCTATATCATGGTCAACTGGAAAAGCACAGAGCTTTTTTTTTTTCTTGCTTTTTTTTTGGGGGGTGGGGGGGTACTTTTCTCTCTCTCTTAAAAATTAACTACAGCACCTAAATGACAGATCAATGACATATATGTAGAAAGAATTAGCAGCCCATGCGACAACTGCTTCCCTCTATATGTACTTTCAAAAAAACAAAAAAAAAACCAATGCTGTGTCAAACCTACCTATACCCAGAAAATGGTCACGACGCTTACCTCATAAGGAGTGTCCGTGACGGCCAACTCTGAGTTGTCTCGGATGGCAAAACCACTGATCACCCATGACGTGATGGAATCAGGCAGCTTCTTGACCAGTTGCTGCATGCCATATTGACTGCGAAGAGGAGAACGTGAATACAACAACAATTTAAACTGCTCATGTTCACTTAAAAAAACAAACAAACAAAAAATCATTTTAATGGAATCAATCTGAATACATTTCAGGCCTCAGCTCTTAACTCCTAAAGGCCCAAACACAAATCGTGTTTTTGCTTGAAATCTTCATATCACTAGCACCCACTTGAAGCCACTATTATGCAATCTGCAGCGGTCTTGGGTCTAAAACGGGGATGGCCCGTGCCTTGCGTAAAAGTGGCTTGAAGTGGCTCCAACTGGTGTGCAGTGGCTGTTTCTTTTAAACTAGCCTTTTCATATAGTGGGCAGGGGGCGGTCGGGTTTGGGCACTAAAGAATTAAGCTCAACGTGAAAATGGCCATTATGGCTCTCTCACAAAGACAAATTAGAAAAGATTATTGTTCACAGAATAAACCCATCTGATGTGTCAGAACATAGTCCACAGGGCTGACAGCACAGCTTGCACCTCATAAGTTATTGTTATTATTTATCATTATGAAAATGCGTACTGTAAACATGCAAATGAATAAAGTATAAATTGGAAAAATGAGAAAATGATGAAAGAAGGACAAAAGAAACAAAAAAGAAAAAGTATTAAAAAAAAAAAAAAAAGGTAGAAGAGAAAGAGAGAAAAAAAATCCTTCTAATGCAGTTCAGGTGGAATGGATCCGCTTCCTTCGCCCCCCCCCCCCCCCCCCCAATTTTTTTTTAAACATTTTAAAAAACAAGAAAAAAGCACAGTCCGTCAAGAGCTGGCAGTCCCAAACCACATGATTTGGTGTTTAATTTCTTACCACGTGACTGCAATTACTGTGTTTATGTGTTCACCAATGTGTAAGTGAATGCGCATTATGGTTCATATGAGTGTGCGTAATTGATTTCAGTTTGCAGTGCTTTCAGCCAAGCAACTGGGAAAAAGTGCCTGTGTTAATATGACAACGATGATGACTACGACCATGATGATCATGACGATGATAGTGATGTCGCTGCCACTTACTCTGTGGTCACACGCTCGAACAGCCAGGTATCTGAGAAATCCTTGCGCACTGTTTTGACAGGTGCCACCGCACCACCAGCGCCTGAGCCTGCATTAACAGGAGGAGGAGCCTGACCTTCTGCTGCACCATCTGCAGGAGGGGAGTGATGCAATTGAGTGTTACGTAGATATCCATCCTGTTCGTCATTTATGTACATCCCCCCCCCCCCACCTCCTAAAAAAAAAGAACCCAAAAAAACCCCCAGACAATTACAGAGTGAAAGCTTAGGAAAACATGTTTAACTCAATGACGTCATCCTGGTCGCAGTTGAGCAGGACATCCCTTAGCATTGCCATGCTCGCCCCATCAAGGTCTAGGGGAAGCGACTGATACTTCGAGTTCTCAAACCAGTTCTCTGTTTTACTTTAAAGTCAGATATCTTGATTTCCACTGGCTCAACTTTTTATCTTTGTACAAAAATTCCACTTCTTCTAAGCAATGTTCAAAATACAGCATAAAATAGTATCAACAATAACTTTTTACTGTGGTTTAGTTCATTTATGTCCGCCCCCCCCCCCCCCAAAAAAAAAGGAAAAGAAAAGAGAATGATATCATTAGAATTATTTTTCACTTGCAGGATGAACAGTTACGTGCTGACAAATCAGATTCCTGCATACATGAACAATAAAACAAATAAAATTTGTACACATCAAAGCATCCAGAATTTAAAGATCACTGAGGCACTGTAAATAGGTCAGTATCTTACATCACTACGATAAGGATTGTGAATCACAGTAGGCATTGGAACTTGTAAAAAAATTACTATGTAACTGACCATTGCAAGAAGGGAAGAAGTTAGGTGAGCTAAGTAAACCAACACCAGTTAAAGCAACGCAAGGGTTAGTCACAGGGGTAAATTAAAGGGACAGGCGTTTTTCCGGTGCTACTCTTAATTCGAAAGGTACGAGGAGACCGCGCTCACCTGTAGCTGTGTCATCACAGTTTTCCATTTTCACTTCTGAGGGACCGTTTGTCAACCAGAAGACAACTTTTCACCAACATGTTACAAACCTATAAAGATGTGTGCAAGCTTATGTTATGCTTAAAGCTGAGAGCACTTTTATAAATCGAAGTAGCACTGGAAAAACGCAAGTGCATTTTGTTCAACACCCATCTGGCAGACACAACACCCATGCAGGCAGCAAGGTGAAGGAAGCAATAGCAAACAGCTCAAAAGCACAAGCATAGAGATATATATACATACATCATAAGGCACTAGCATAGAGATATATATACACATACATCATAAGGCACTAGCATAGAGATATATATACATACATCATAAGGCACTAGCATAGAGATATATATACATACATCATAAGGCACTAGCATAGAGATATATATACACATACATCATAAGGAGTAAAATGACAAAAAAAAACAAATCAAGGGAGACAAACACATTTGGCCGACCTGTCAAAGCTTACAGGAAGACAACGCTACAGAGGAATTTAAGGTACTGTAGCACCACATCTAAGTTCAACACTAAATACTCTCACTGTACATTCTACAAGTGCACATGCACTCAATCTGGCGAACGACCAACCGGCAGAATCCATGTGGCATAATCTCATTAACCAATATTCAACAAATTGGTATATGAAAATCCTGTAAGCTCTGCAGGGAAGAAAAAAGGAGAAAAACTTCAAAAGAACAACATATTTGCTGATAGCATTATTTTCAACACCAATCTAACTCAGTGTCGAAAATAATACTATCAGCAAATATGTTGTTCTTTTGAAGTTAACTCGGAAAATGAGCATGGAACATCACCATCCTTGTAAATGTGTTTATGAAGAATCCGTGTTCTTAGAGGTATAAATTAGTTACAAGAGGTAAATAACTCACTCAAGTACCAACTAAGTACCTTTTGTCTATGAAGAATCAGTGTTCTTAGAGGTATAAATTAGTTTTAAGAGGTAAATAACTCACTCAAGGACCATGCAACTATATACAAAACTGACCACAACTAACAAACGAAGCATGCTTGAGGATGGAGCTGGGTTTGTTGAACAACACAATTACCTGAAACACTTTGTTTGCTTGCTTGTTTGTTCTGTTGCCGTTTTTAACTACCATAAAATCAATACATCAACCTTTCATAAGATGGCAGGAGCCTGCCTCAATATATTTGTCTCTTTGCTGCAGTTTGCACACGTCTTTGCTATGAAACGTATTATTGTAACTAAGAGGGCCTTATTACGGTCTGCATAGTTCCTATGCAGGGACAGGCATGTGCATTTGGTCTGGCAGCTCAACACTCAAGCGCTGATCTCCCACATCTCTGTCCGAAGTCAGTGAAGGAGTCAGTCAGCATCACAGCATTCTGGAAGCGCTAAAAGACTTATGTCTTCAGTGCATTTCTGCACACTTAAAATTAAAAAAAAACAAACTAAATGCATCTTTCTTTAAAAAACATGTCCCTAAGCGCTTCAAGCACTCAGGCGGTGTGATGCCGTGCGCTGTCACATCTCCATCATTGTCATCGTCAACGTTTTACACCATAACATTGTGTATGAATATTGCCTGAGACATGGACTTTTTAATTTGCCACACTCAACGATCACCAGGTGGACAGCCTGCTCGGTGTCAAGATACTCTGCCATGTATAGTGTGGCCTGACAAAATACCAGACTCAAAACATGCATTTTGCTCATGCCTACTCCAGATAACAAGAATGCGCGGAGGACAACTTTTCTTTTGGAACGGATGGGCTTGACAGTGGGCATATTTATATACTCAAATAAGTAGAACCCCTAGAAGACGACCCCCCCCCCCCTCCTCACCACCACATATACACTGTGATCCCCTACGATATCATTTTGAGAAGCAACTCAACATTCATCAATTGTGCTGACTCGCATGCTGAAAGAGTCAAACAACAATAAAGACTCCATTTTCCAGTAGTGGAGGGACATTCACGTCTAATCCCGTACATGGGATCGTGGTAGCAAAAGGGTTAACTAAGGCACAGTCATTCTGAGATTAGCCACGGTTCTCCAGGATCGAATGCATGCGAACTGCAACATCCATCAACGACATGCTTCATCGGCTTTACCAAGGAAGATGGCATCACATGCGAAAGTACACGTATCGCGCCTTCATCATAGTGATAGTCTGCCAATGCATAGTCCATGTCAAATGCAAATTCATAATACAGCATGTGATCAGGCTCTGTTTGCTGGATGGCAGCATCAGACAGGATGTCTATCCCAGTAGCCTGCAGACACAAAAGAACACCTGAAGGTCATTTTCCCCCATTTTTTATGAAAATAATAACTTTCTTTCTCTTCCCAACTTTCCTCTTCAGTGTTTGATGCAGTTGGTGCCTAAAGCCTGAGTTTTGAAGGTTGGTTGGGTGATCAACTAGTTGGACAGGTATTTGTGGATTTAACATATCCTCTTCCACCATGTAGAGTTCTGATGATTGCTTGGACAGCTATTAGTGGATTTAACGTCCTTTCCCACCATGTTGAGTTCTGATGATTGGGTGGGATGGTTGGCTATTTACAGATTAATGTCCTCTTCCACCATGTCGAGTTCTGAAGGTCAGATGGACAACTATTTGCGGATTTAATGTCCTCTTCTACCATGTGGAATTCTGATGAATGGTGGGATGGTTGGCTATTTGCAGATTAATGTCCTCTTCCACCATGTCGAGTTCTGAAGGTCAGATGGACAACTATTTGCGGATTTAATGTCCTCTTCTACCATGTGGAATTCTGATGAATGGTGGGATGGTTGGCTATTTGCACGTTAATGTCCTCTTCCACCAGGTCGAGTTCTGAAGGTCAGAAGCACAACTATTTGCGGATTTAATGTCCTCCTTCTACCATGTGGAATTCTGATGAATGGTGGGATGGTTGGCTATTTGCAGATTAATGTCCTCTTCCACCATGTCGAGTTCTGAAGGTCAGATGGACAACTATTTGCGGATTTAAGGACCTCTTCTACCATGTGGAAATTTGATGATCGATGGGATGGTTGGCTATTTGCAGGTTAATGTCCTCTTCCACCATGTAGAGTTCTGAAGAGCCCAGAACAGGTCAGGTCTTTATGATGGAGCAAGTGCCTCCATTAGTCCATAGAATGGCTGACTGGTTGGTTGGTGGGTTGGTTGGCTGGCTGGCTGGATGGGAGTTTAAGAACTTTTTGCCCCACACAAAATGCTGATATCAAAGACATATGAACCAGGAAAAAGACTTAAGAAATTTCGGGCTTCAACGTTCAAGCTCCTTGACTGTGCCGCCGCCTCTGGTTCCTGCAATTCCCAAGCAGTACATTGCCTTATCCCCCCCACTCCTCCATTCCCCAGACACCCCTGAAAATCTTGAACTGCTTATGAAGACCAAGTGCTAAATGACTTTATCCAAAGTCTACAGAAAGCAAAGAAACCGCACTTTCCCATTAAAAATAATCGCCTTTACACAAATCATAAAATCCTTTTGGCCCCCCCCCCCCCTTTTTTGGGGGGCAAACATGCACACACACACACACACACACCACACACACACACACACACATTGATGCCTTGAGAAAAGCTCAAGTCAACCTCACTTTCAAGACCTACCTGGAAAGCGTGTTAAACACAAGCAAGATAAGCCTGGCTTGAGTTTTGTTGAGTATTACATGGACAAGCCTTCAGCTACGCCTGATACAATTGGTGCTATGAATGGGTATGAATGGGTGAAGTAAATACCCCAGCAGCCCAACAAGTGCTACCATTGCCTGTAAGCAGTTCATCTTCATGCCACTGTTTGGTCGAGTCGACAGCGATCATGAAAAGTACCTTGTTTCACTGTTGTCATAGGAATCCTGGTTGCCATAGGAAAGGTGGCAGTCATAGCAAAGGTGGTAGTCATAGGAGGGATGGTAGTCATTCGCCAATCAAAAGGATTCTTCCCAAACATGTGAGCATCAGAAAGGACTTCTACACCAGCAGCCTGCAGTAGACAAAAACCACCAGCATGACCTATTAGCCCCCGGACAAAAAAGAAAAAGAAAAAAGAAGAGAACAGTTCCCAATGACATGCTGTGGGCCAGTGCTTGTCTGAGTGGTGAGTTTATTTCCTTGTGTCAGGAAATCCCAAGAAACATTGGCGTGGTCAGCGGCTGTAAGATGCTGCGGCCTTGTCCTGGGTGGGTCACGATCCCATGGACATCCAACTCCGTGAAGCAAATCAACTCCGGGGCAAGTTCTCTACCTGGGGCAGTAGGTGAGTAGCAAGTCTTAGCTCTTTCTGTTATTCCCAGCCTCGATGCACACATCTAGCGAGAGATACAACAAAGTGGAAAAACAGGATCCAGGTAGATGCCACTGTCATCGCCAAAGTCCTTGTGCACCGAACGGAACTTATCTAACAAGAGGAGTATCTGCATTGTCCAACTTCTAAGGAAAACAGAGATAAGTTAGCTGTGACCCCCTTTGGAATTCCAAATGGACCATGCTACGTCATGGAGAAACAGGAAATCCAGGCTACCCTTCTTTTGAACGAGCATTTCACTTTAGACCGTCACTGATGCCGGAGGATTGACACAAAAGTGTCAAAAAACAACGGCGGAAGCACTGTGGACTGCTGACCAGGTTACCAACAAACTTGGTATCTTTTTATCAGGCTGAAACAATGCTCTGGTGGACACGACATGACGATTATTATGTTGTGTCTGCCTGCCCGGCCCTAATTGTTCTTATTGTCAAAGTACTAGGGCTATTTCTGCTTCGTTCATCCCGACAATGTGTGAGTGGGTGGGTAGATGTTTGGACTTAAATGTCTTTTTCCACCATTTACGGGTGATATCAAGGACGGGACGACGAGGATAAAGCCAGCATAAACATCTGGCTCCAGCCGGGACTCGAACTCACAACCTGAGCATTGAAAGTCCAATGCTCTACTGACAAAGTGTGAGTCAGTGCTGAATAAGAATGGGAGTGCAAAGCACTGACCACTACCGATACGACAAGAAACGATGTGCGTTCCAAAACTGTTTCCCCGCGTGACCAGGAAGCTTCATGCAAACTGGTTGCCTACGGAAGAAAGGAACCACCTGCACTGTTTACAGCTATTGTAAAACAAACTGCTAACTCCTCCCTTACTTGTTCGACCATGGAAATGCGTCTTGAAATGCCTGGGGGTCTCAGGGGGATAGGAGGTCTAGACGCATGCGTACTTGCACCCATTTTGTAATTCTGGTAGGGGTTACTGATGGTTCAACATGTGAACGAAGGTGAAAAACAACCGGACAAAATAAACGGTTTCAGAAGGAATCACTGATGTAACTGTCAGCAAGAATAACCAACCAGGACTCTGTTCTGCTGGGCCAGCATGTAAAACTTGAGGTTAATTTAACCCACGGCTATGAGCCTAACCCAGACTAGGACAAAAGAAACACAAAACAAAGTTAAATAGAAAAAGGAAGCAAAGAAAGGAAGAAAAAATCCTTCTCTAACGGCTTAGGCACCATGGTGGAATGGACCCGCTTCCTGATTAAAACAAAAGAAAATTTACCCAAGAGCTAGTTTAGTTCGAGGTTAGACTTTGGCCTGGGGCTAAAATCCCTAACCTCAACTTTTACATGCGGGCCCTGGATTCTAAGATAGGGGTTAGAAGAATGTGAACTAGCTAGGATATGTAATAGACTGTTTAGCTTCAGGTGACAAGAAACAACAAGCTACAAGCAGTGCTGCAATTTTCTTCCTGCAAGCTAATACACAGAATTTAACGGTTAGCACTATACACATGAAAATACACTTTAAAAACTGCAAACACATAATGAATGAAAACCCCATAAATGCGGTTTGTCACACACTGGACACATGCACCTTCAACATCTTCAACATTACCCTTTGACATTTTGTTCCACTTCTGATGTAAAATTTTCAAAGTTTAGCCAGACAGGATGACAACTGCAGCACAAAAACCAAGCTTACAAAAGCAGAATACAGTCTCCAAGGTGTCAGGATATTTTACCATCAAAGTCAGCAGCAGCATTTAAGAAAAATCTTTCGTCTTCGAACACGACTTGCAACATGTCAGCTTCTTTTGAAGGCAACATCTGACAGGATTTGCATTCCCACACTCTGCATTCACAAAGCAACAGACAGGCAATACATGCGTGCACATCTTCAGAGCTGCAATTTTCAGCCTGTAAGCCAATACAGTACATGCAGCATTACCCTGTGGCATTTTGCACAGTTATGTTTCCCCATTCATGATAAGGATTTTGCTAACTTTGGCCTAACTGGATGAAAACTCGAGCACGAAAAAGAAGCAAGGCTAAAAGCAGCGCAGTATGCAAGATGTCGCTACATATGAAGGATATATTGTACAGGTACATGTACCATCATAGTCGACTTCAGGCAGGGCAGGGGCGTGTAAGGGAATTATTTCGTCATACATGACTTGAAAGCTCTCAGCTTCTTTGATGGCAAGGTCTGACAGAATTTCTATACCAGCATCCTGCAGTCAAAAGCAACAGACAAGCAGTACATGTAATGGTTAGGAAACGGACATATATGTAGAAATGGTCACAACATGTACACTGTATGGACTAGTACGCACTAATGTAGAAAACTGCAGCACAAAAGCAGAAGCAGTTAAGGTTACAACAGCACGCCTTTCTGCCCAGTACAGCCTGCAAGAATTAAGTCACTACATATTCAGGATACTGTACTATCAAAGTCTGATTTCGGCTGAGGAGCACCCTCTATGCCGCCAAGCGACATGATAGGATAAAAGACCCTCACTTGGGTGTTTTTTATTATATGGCAACATTTGACAGGATTTCTATACCAGCATCCTGCAGTCACAAAGCAAGAGATAGGCAAGATAATGAAATGATAACGATATGTTAGTGTGAGAGAAATGGGTTAAAGTGCAAGCAAATTTCCTGTCCAGTGCGGGGCGTAAGACGTCAGCACTACATCTGGATGTCGTACAATGTACCATCAAAATCTGCCCCAAGTAGGGGAATCTCATCTCATCATACATGATCTCTGGATAAACCAATTCAGCTTCTCTGAAGGCGACGTCTGACAGGATTTCTATACCAGCACCCTGCAGTCACAAAGCAACAGACAGGCAATATGTATGAATGAAATGGCGGTGTACTGGACACTGTATGGTCATCTGGAAGGTCTGTCTGTAACAGTATGGACTGAGATTATGGTGTAGAAGAAGCGCAGAAGCCGTGCCCCGTTACTCTGTGCTTAAACTACATGGAGCTCCATAGGAAAACCATCCTCATGATCATGGGTAACAAAAATTGCCCCAGCTCTCCAAGCCCTACATAGATTCCACCCATAACATGGGAAGGAACACTACTGGAACTGATGAAGCTGGGTAAGCAGACAAAAACACACACAAAACTTGGAGAGATGACAGTGTCAATTAATGGTACACTAACTAACTGCACTAAGGTACTGCAGAAACTGCTGTGCCTGATGCGACTTGAAAACAACTGTGATCTCCATCATGCACCAAATGATGATCTCTTTCACGAATAATGAATAATGGCTATATACGGGTGGGTGGGGGTGGGTGTCAGGGAATTTAACGTCCTTTTCCACCACATACGGGTGATATCAAGGACGGGGCAACGATGAAAAAGCCAGCACAATATTTGGCCCCAGCCGGGATTCAAACTCACGACCCGAGCATTGGAAGTTCAACGCTCTATCATTCGGCCACCCCGGCTCCCCTAATGGCTATACACATGTACTGACAATGGTATAAAGTCAGCTGTGTTGACGGGGCATGTATGCGGACCAACCAGCTGGCTCTGCTCTCTCCCCTCCCCCCTCCTCCCTAAACCACCCCTGCTAATCAATTAAGCTAATACAACAGTCTGTCAGTTAGGCAACAAAAAAATGTAAAGCAAAACAAACAAGAAAAACCTGGATACGTTATGGATAGTGCCCTCATTAACTTTGCAAGGGGGAATGGGTTTGAACACATGGGTGAAACAATGTGAAGTTGACAACAGAGTGGGTTAAGTGTTCTAACTCATTCAAGACGGGTCAATTTTTCCTCAGCCATCCCCTGTAGACGGGCCGAATTGTGAGGATCACACACACAAAAAACATCATTAAAAAATAACAAAACAAGATACAGACTTGACATTTTCAGGGTAGTTTACTAACATATTTATGCAGCTATTGCTGAAATTTCAACTTTCAAACTTAAATATCTTTGTTTTTAGTCATGTTGTTTAAAAAAAAAAATCATGAACTGCATATGTGGCTATTCGCCTGAAACCGATGTGGGCGGTACGGACGCATCAATCAATCAATCAATCAATCAATCAATCAATCAATACTTTATTAATCCCTTCCGGGAAATTAAATGTCTGCCGGTAACATACAAACAGGACATAAAAGAGTTCTTAAAAGAGACATAAAACATAAAAAACAAATTATCACCATAACACACATCACATTAATTATCACATATATCACAGACTATATATATTATACACCCCCCCCCCTCAACACACACACACACACACCACACACACACACACACACACACACACCGCAGTCACAGACTATCTGTATGATGTCCGACATATCGCATATCGCTGTTCGTCCGGAAAGAGTTAATCATGCTGCACGTGGCACTGATGTCAAAGCTGTCCTCTGCTTAAGTCTCAAATGTTGACCACCTCAAGTCAATCTCGGAGCTCTAAGTTGATTTACGGAAAAGCGAGCGCTTGCTTCTGCTCTCTAACCCAAACCACTACCAGACCACCTGATGGTTTTCAAATTTCTGCCACCAAGAAACACATACCAGAAGCACCACACCAACGCATTCTTCCCCTTCCCTTATCCTTCACTCCACGGAAAGATGCCGAACACACACATGAGGAGACTATGAAATGTGCGTGCGCACACACACACACACACACACACACACACACAATTTTAAAGCAATGCGATCACCACGGCAAACTCACTGCGTACCTCTGAAATGTGCCAAATGTCACTCAAATGGCCACTGTTGTGTAGTTTTGGCAATACAGTACCCATCATGCTATGCTGACTGAGACGCTCAGCTTGTATAGTTCGCCCGCTTGGGAGTGCAAATGTACCTTGGTCATTTGCATGGGGAGCGGGGTGATTGCACCCTCATTGCGAAGACCCCCGGGGGGATCATACCTTAACCATCAGCTTGGTCAGCTCTGAGGATATTTCGACGCTTTCAACAAAAAGACCAACTTCCGGAAGATGAAACAGGTATGATTACATTGAAAAATAAAACAAAAGGAAAAACAAAAAAAACGGAGTTAGCGGTCACGTTATTTCAGCTTGTGCATTTTGCAGCCTGTCACATGCAGTGAGGGTGGAGTCGCTTGGTGAGTTGGGAGCTGGGGTACACTTGCTCTCCCTTCATATAACTGGGGGTATATTTGCACACCCCCTCCCCCCACACCCTTCTTGCGGATGAACTAAATCAACTGAGCGACAGTGACACGGTACACAGATTTCACAATCTCCTATGAGCAGTGATCACTGACCATGGAAATGTTTCTGGCGTGAGCCACAGAAGAATTCCCCTACCGTGCCGAAGACAGCATAAGCGAATCCTCATCCTTTTTGTAAAGGAACACTATTAAGTTCTTACTCCATCTCTTCCTCGCTTTTTGTAGGTTTTTTGTTTGTTTGTTTGTTTGTTTTTTGTCAGCAACAAAAGTTGTTAGTCACAAGATTCTGGAACTTCTGTTCCATGTTCCTCATGACGAGGTACAGTCAAAACAATATGTCTGTGACCAGTTCATCCCAAATGCCAGTCAAATAAGGGACACATACTGGCAACTGCGTCCAGAAATGCAACCCCAACCATTTCACCAATGTTTCCATGTACTGGAACATCTTGTCAGAGAAGATCAGCATCAAGCAGACAAAATCTCTAAACCAACACCCTGCCCAGAGACAAGTGTCAGATCCTGTCAGATACAATGTATGACTGTAGGAAATCTGTGTTCCATGCTGCTCATGACAAGATGTAGCCAAAACTACACAACAGTGATCACTTCAGTGTTCCATGCTGCTCATGACAAGATGTAGCCAAAACTACACAACAGTGATCACTTCAGTGTTCCATGCTGCTCATGACAAGATGTAGCCAAAACTACACAACAGTGATCACTTCAGTGTTCCATGCTGCTCATGACAAGATGTAGCCAAAACTACACAACAGTGATCACTTCAGTGTTCCATGCTGCTCATGACAAGATGTAGCCAAAACTACACAACAGTGATCACTTCAGTGTTCCATGCTGCTCATGACAAGATGTAGCCAAAACTACACAACAGTGATCACTTCAGCCCAAATACTGTATACCTGAATAGTCCATAGCTTCCACGCCGGCGAACGCAAACATTACATCGTCATACATAATCGGCGGTTGCACATCTTGTCCGAGAAGATCAACATCAGACAAGATCTCTATGCCAACATCCTGCACAGAGACAATTTTCAAATCCTGTCAACTACAAATCATGGCTGTGGGAAATCTGTGTTCCGTGTTGCTTATGACAAGGTACATGTACAGCCAAAACTATACAACAGTGATCAAATACTGGATACCTGCATGGTCCATCGCGTTCATGCCAAAAGCGTACATTGGTGGTTGGTCAAACAAAATCGGTGGTGGCACATCTTGTCCAAGAAGATCAACATCTGACAAGATCTCTATGCCGAGGTCCTGCATGGAAAGGATTGTCAGATCCTGTCAGCTGCAATTCAAGACTGTGGGAAATCTGTTCCAGCTGCTAATGACCAAATACCAGACACCTGAATAGTCCATCTTGTTCAGCTTCTTGGCCTTGACTGTCTGGAACTCTTTGCTAACCCAACACCACACTCAGCCCTCACTGCCCCTGTTTAAATCCAATCTGAAGACCTTTCTCTTCCGTCAGGGTTTTGATAGGAAACTTCTGTTGAGTGTGTGTGTGTGTGTGTACCATGTGTCGTTCGATGTCGGTGCACCTGCTGGATGCTGGAGTGGGTGCAAATAGACAACTTGTGTGTGTGTGTGTGTGCTTTATGCGCAGCGAGTCCTTCGAGAGCAGCGCTCCATAAAAACTATGTATTAATATTATTATTATACCAAACCCATTGTACTGTGGTGGAGTGCATTTGTCCAAGAAGATCGGCATCAGACAAGACCTCTACACCACGGTCCTGCATGGAAACAATTCTCAAATCCTGTCAATTGCAATTCATGGCCACGGGAAATCTGTGTTCCGTGTTGCTCATGCCAAGGCACAGCCAAAACTGTATGGGACAGTGACCATTTCAACCCAAATATCAGATACCTGAACAGTTCATTGCTTCCACATCAAACGCAACCATTCCATAATGGTGGTACATGTACTGTGAAGACACATCTTGTCCAAGATGATCAGCCTCAGACAAGATCCCTATGCCAAGGTCCAGCCTGGAAACAACTGACAGATCCCGTCAGATGCAGTGTGTGGCCGTGGGGTATTATTTCATTATTACGGCATCACTCATATTATTATGGCATCACTGTACACCTGCAGGAGCAGAGGACTGCAAAGAAGTCAACCCTACTCGAGCGTGACAGAACCCTTGTGAACCAGACAGACATTGGAAACGTCTCAAAGACAATGCTGGGGAGAGTTCCGAGAGACGGGATAAGTATTTCCGCGCTTTTCTGAATGCAGAGATGATACACATACCTTGAACTGAACTTACACACGGCATCAGTACCTGACACTCCTGCAGCTACTCCTGCAATAGCAGCACCTTCGTAAAACAATCAATACTCATACCTGTCTGTGGGACAAAAGATCATGTGTTTGTGGGTGAACCAGGCAAAAACCTTCCATAAAATAGTCCAGAATACAAGCTTTCCTCAAACCTCTAATCACACAAATTCATTTGAAAAAAACCCAATAGAAATCTTTCGAGCAACCAAAAAATATGCACGCTACATGCGTAGCCTAAAATGCGCACTACATGCGTTTCCCATACATGCATCAGGTTTTCTCATTTGTTTGTATGTTTGTTTGTTTGTTTCTTTTCTTTCTTTAGTTGCTTCTCTAGTTTGAAGTAATTTTTCACTGCATTTCAAGAACATACATGTAATAATCATTCGGAAACTTTCCAGTTTACAAATGGGCAGTCTCATGAGACAAAATCCAATTTTTCTGTGGGAAAAACAATTTCTTCAGCTTTTCATGCAGAGTATAAAGAGGTAGAGTGTGTATGCTTAACAGGTGGGAAATAAACACAAGCAATAGACAGCAAGTACCAATAAAGACGCCCCCGGGCAAGTTGGACAAGGGTAGGGTGTACTGAGCACTATCACCGAACGCCACAGTGTGAATGGTTTATACGCTGAAAAGGTGTGGTGCACAGTGCATGTCATGTATCAGCAAGGCGACTGTAGCTATCATGCTTCCACAAGAGACAGAATCCGTATGGAATCTATGGCAGATTTTTTTTTGTACAGCCAAAAAAACAAAAACCAAACAAACAAAAAAAGTGCACATACAGCTATGACTGAACTAAACTCGCATGTCCTGACTCACCTTGTACACGGACAAGCACAGAAAAAGCGAACAAATAAACGAGCAAACAAACAAAATAGGAACAGTAGAGAGATTATATTGGCACAGGTGCTAGTGTCGTCTCAGACGTCACCCAAAACAAGCAAACAGAATAAACACGACAGAGATTAGATAATGCACTGGTGTTGGCGTCTTTGCAAAGACTTTGCCCGAACACTGATACCTGCGCGTTCATTTCCTTTGAACATGACCATGTCCTCCCGCCAGTAAATCAAGGGCTCTGCTTGAGTCATGGACATGTCTGACAGGATTTCCAGTCCTATCCCCTATACAAACAGGCAAACCCAGGGTGGTGAGCCAGTGACGTAAAAATTACATTACCACAATCATCATGATATGTCTAGCAGATGCTGAACGCGACTGGCACACCTGCAGACCTGTACAAAACAATTACACAAACATACCTGTAATGAGTATTTTAGTTATTTTTCAATGCAGCACAAACAAAACAAAGGGTGTGTGTGTGTTGGGGGATGGTGAGTTCGGGGGGGGGGGGGAGGGGCTTTGGGGGTTGGCGGCTCTGGGAGGAGAGGCAGTGTTGGAGGGAAGCAATGGAGAATGTGCTGCTTAAAGAAACAGAACGTCTGATTCAAAAAACATCTTATTTCCCATTTCTTATACATGTGTTACACACCAGATGCCCATGCGGTATTGTACTGAGGATATCAACACCAAATACCCAGTTTTGTACTGAGGGTATCAATGATCTACAAGCACGTGACCCGTTCCGAACAGTAGAGCAGGTCCAGCACCATGGCTAGACAATAAATAACCTCCAACTGCTGGTGGCTGAGCGGGTGCCATGGCAAACATAATCTTGTTGCGGGCTAACAGTGGAACAACAAACTCAGGCCTTGAAGCCACCAGGTCCACATCTGACAAGATCTGAAGTCCAAGGTTCTAAAGACCGGGGAGAGGAAAAAAAAACAGAACGGTAAGCACTCAAGTAACCAAACTTCCAGGAAGTCATTAGTAACTCATGTATGCGCCTCTGTGTCTCCGCTGGAACCATCCAGTGCAGTTGTTTATTTGAACTGTGGCACCCTCAAAGCCAGACGCTATACTGCCTGGTCAAAATCACCTCCAGCTGGGGAAAAAATGTGAGAAGTATAAAAAAAATAAAGAGATGGTTGAAAGGTATTAAAAATGAATAACTGCTTACATTGTTGAATATATAGCTACAGGAATAAGGGAAATTCTTTTAGCTGCACGGCGCCTGCATGGTCAAGCCGACAGATGAAGTCGCACTGAGCCGAACTGGAAGACCCCTCACCAGCATTTAACTTGCTTAATTCTTCTGACGCCACCAACTGATTTGTGGGGACAAAAAAAAAATTAAATAAAACAAAAATAAAAATGCACAAACGCAGGAGGCTACAGAAGCTTTTCCACAGGGGAAAACATGGAAGTGAAAATGAAAGCAAAACAGGGGGTAGGTGGGTGGGTGTTTGGGGGGGTTAGCGTCCTTTTCCACCACATACGGGTGATATCAAAGACGGGGCAATGATGGAAAAGCCAGCACAAATATTTGGCCCCAGCCGGGATACGAACTCACAACCAGAGCATTGAGAGTCTAACGCTCTACCCTTCGGCCACTCCGGCTCCCCGAAAACAAAACAGGCACACAAACAGCACAAATCATGCTGCACTAGTTGCCATGCTTCTACCACGTGCTTATGACAAGCAATGAGACAATAGGGTGGTCCAGGCAGAGGAAAACTACCAGGCTCAAATGGTGCAGGTTTTAGACCACTTTTTGCTAGCAATCTCATCCGTGGTCTCTTCAAGTTCAATGGTCCCAGCTTGAGCAAATCTGTCAAGATCTCCATTCCAGCTTCCTGTGTAACAAGATGACATCATGGCAACTGTTTTATTGTGCATGCATGTTGTGCGTGAGTGCAAAACAAGATGAACTGCTCCTGCGCCATTTGTCCGACGCTGACATGATGCTCAAAATATCTGTCGGATGGAGAAATTAAGCTCTGTGTAGGCATTTGTTTTCAACAGAGTACGGCTGGGGACACCTTCTGTTAAAGAACCACCAGCCACGACTGTGAGTTCTGGTGGAACAAGTGGCAAAACACTAAAACAAAACTCTTAACAGTGCTACGTACATTTAACACTAAACAGCATGCTTCTCTACTATTTAGTACAAAACTATCATTATATGTATCACGAAAAAAGGGTCTAAGCCCTTATCAAATCAATGACACTTACACCCTTTTTTACCATAGCAGTAAGCAACCAGAAACACTGACTGTAGTCAGTCACTGGTTAACTCCTTTGCAAGAATCGATATGTTGATCGAACTTACAAACAGTCCAAAATGGTTGTACAAAGTATTCAGAGTAAATTGAAGTAACATGCAAATCAACAAACTTTGCAATAAAACACCTGTTTCAAGAGTTCAAATGGTCAAAAATCAATGCGCATGCAGCAAACATTGATACACACATACCGATTTTACCTCTGCCAGCAACTGATCTTTGTGGCAAGGGTGACATAATCCTGGGCATAAACATGGCAGCAATATCGGGCGTAAACGGCGATGCACGCAACTGAACACCAGCGAACAACACTTCCAGCCCTACCTCCTGTCAGGTCACAGAAACGTTAGAGAGACGCTGTTCAAGCAAAATCGGCCAGTGTCATCATGATGCGAGCCCTGACCACGCCCCTCCACTCCACCCCCAACACTTCCCAAACACGTCTGATCTGGACCTGCATAGTACATTTCCTATTCTGACTGTAGTTTGGTTTCTTTGCCTGGGGTTCAACGTCCTTCTGCATCACACGAGTGCGATATCGAAGATAAGAGATAAGGGCGATAAGGGAACACCTACCACAATTCCTGGGGTGATTTTCAAAAAGAATCCCAATACATGTGCTGAAAACCTGACCTGGGGGAGGAAGTGGGCAGAGGCTCAAGAAATCAAACAGAGGGTGGTGGGGGGTGGGGGGCTGTAGGGATTCGCTTTTTTGTGGCAAACTTGACTTCCTTAACAGAGAAACTTGAAACCCCACTTTTGTGGGAGGAGGGGGGGGGGGGGGCTGTTTTGACGGAATAAGCAAAAAATAAGGAAAACGGTCAATATGGAATTCAATGATAAAATTCTGTAAAATACTGAAAGGAAATCAGTCAAAACGGAATTCCGCTTAAAAAAAAACAAAAAAAATCACCCCTGTAATTTAAGGTGGGTGCATGGGCGAGGGGACTTGGTAGCCTGGAACTGAACTCGCAACCAGACACTGAAAATCAAACACTGTACAAGCTCAGTTACCCAATGTTCTACACCAGTTAAATGGTCAGATTCTTGTGGAGCAATATGTCCTGTTATCTTCGGTCCTGATAGTCGAGCAGAAAAGAACAAGGAAAGGAAGGAGGTTTGTTACATGTGATACAACAGCTAAGATGACAAACCTACAATTACACAGAAACTGGAGAGAGAAACAGTCCAGCTCTTGGTCAGTGATGTGCAAGCTAGGGCAAAAACAGAACAAGTCAGTCAACCTAAGTGCAGCTATTTTCAGTTTAGAAAAATACACACATCTTGCATGCAGCAACGTACACCACTACACAGAAGCTGCCCTGAGGCAGAGGTTAGATTACATACAGTAAACTTTAGGTTGGTCTAAGAAGGGACCAGGTACAACTGGCCTCCATACTAAGGTGATCACATTACACAGGTCTTTTGTTGTTGTTGCTGTTTTGGGGTGTTTTTTTAGGTGACAGAAGGCCAGAGGCCAAGAAGCTGCCGACCTTTCTCAACAGGGTGTTGGTTAGTAGTCATGTGGACGGACGCACCACAAGTCTGAGCTAGAGCACTGCAATCTCTACAGAATACGGTAGACGCCGCGCCAACTATACTTGTCACAAAAAGCCAAGGACCACTTGCGAAAAAACACATAACTCACTGAAGATGCAATAATGACAAAATGCCTCACTGTCCCACTATGTCTGCTTATAAAGGCAGAAGACTGAGCGGCCCTCAAAGCCAAAGTCTCCATCTTCCGCAAGAATATCACCATTTTGTTCGTACTTGCTGGGGAAAATGTTCTGAGGGGTCAATTTCTGATGGAATTTTGGGCACTTTTTGGGATCAATTTCCAGCTGAATACCTTGGTGTGCCTGAAGGGTACGAGCAAAGTTGTCCACTTTCACAGTGTGGTCTGACTGTTTGTCTACACAACTGTACAGTTTGCTTACTTGATCTGTACAAATTTACAAACTAAGACCATTTTTACAAACGCCTGGAACTGCCATATGTGTGGTACTTGACTTTTTTGTTACAAGTGTCTGACTACTGTGATCAGCAGTCACTACCTTCTTGTGGAACTGGTGGTGGTCCAGCAGCTTCTAAGGGAATTTCATCCCAATACAAAGGTTCTGGTTCAAGCATGTCCATATCAGACATGATCTCAAGTCCAAGTCCCTGCAGAAACAAAGCACATATGCACACGCCCAAAGTACAGTGGGTTTTACGCTGGACATACCGGTACAAGAGGTAGGAAAACAGAAGCAGGGGTGCAGAATCTCCCTTCCTCTGGTCCACGGACTCTACTTTTCTGTCCACCGTGTCCAGAGTCCATGGGTGTTTTGTTGGGTTGTTTTTTTTTTTTCTTTCTTTCTTTTTGGTTGCTGATATTTATTTGTTTTTTCTATGTTATAATTATTCTTTTCATAATTGGAAGTCTTGGTTTTTGCTCTGGTTTGGTTTTATTGTTTGGTTGGTTGTTCTGCTCTGTTTTGATTTAACCTGATACCCGGATACTGTGCTGTGCACCTTGCTTTTCCTAGCTATAGGTACCCAACCTTGCCCTCCACTAGGAAAAAGGTAGTTCCACCCCATTTTTGTACAAACATGACAGCACAAAACAAAACACATGACCAGGACATAAAGACAATGTTGAAAAGTGTGATGAGGTTCAAAGGCATGGAGACAACAGCAAACAGTATATGCTGCTTTAATTATAATTATGTGAATCATAAGGAAAGGAGCTAGAGGAACAGTCTGACAACTGATCCAACTCAGTGAACCTGCAAGAAAATGATAACAACAACAAAAAAAATTTTAATAAAAATTACATTGGGCTCAGCGATGAATATCTGGAAGCATTTCATTCCACCACATTTTTTTTAATGAACTTCGCAAACAGCAAGATAAGCCGCAGCAGCCATTAGAGATATTCATGTGTGCAGCAGCCTTTCCGAAATGCTGTCACAATAACTGACCCATCGAAGTGAACACACACATCACCCACCCACGGTTCAACGCAAGCAGGCTAGCCATCCACACACAAGCGTGCCTCAGCAGCATCATGGCAAGAACGGGAGCCACTGCCCTAGGATGTCCCTGCCCTGAATGTTCCGTCAAAGACCATGATTCACAAAGCCAAATGAAGCAGTCTTTCTCCCTCTATTCATCGCTATGTTCAATCCAGTGACCTGCCATATGGGATACCCCACGCAAAAGTGGACGATGCACAACAGGCAGTGGTACGCTGACATTGAGGTCTGTCATGAGCTCCACTCCAGTTTCCTGTGAAATAAACACGACAGGTACAAGGGAATCGGGCATTTTAAGGCCCACCTGCCGCGTTCGCTTCAATGAGGCCAACTTACATTGTGGATCAGCTGTGCTTGTGAGTGCGCCTCCACGCTCGAAATCGTCTGTCTTGATTATTAGTAGAGCTCTGAATGCAATACAATGCCACTGAAAGACAGACCTGCTGACCTGTACCACTTAAAATGCACTTCAGTAGTTTGCCCATCAGTAGTTTGCCCATCAGTAGTTTGCCCATCAGTAGTTTGCCCATCAGTAGTTTAGGAGGCTTTATCCGTAGTGATATGTTTTGGGCTTTACCCTAGTTTTTCGCAAAGTGTGGGCTACATCTCTGGCTATTGTTAACAAAATATCTGAGATGGAGGACAAACTTTCTCCATGTCTGTCTTGTGTGTATCTTATTTTTTTGTCTCCACGCCACTATCCATTCACAAATAGTACTTCAAACGCAGGCAGGCAGGATATCATCAGCGTTACTGAGGACTCAAACAATTCTGTGAATTTCAGAAAAATGTGAATCAGAATGCTGGCTCCCATAAATAGATTTCTGTGCTTCCTATCGACCAAATATCGTAATTTTCCAGACATGACCGTAGTTCCGTAGTTTGAGAACAGTTTCCATGGAAACTGCAGAAAAATCATAGAGGTAGGCAAGTCTGTCAGTCCAAGCCTGATTCACAACGCCAAAAGAAGCAGCCATTCTCTCTCTGTTCAAGGCATTTTTCACTCTAGTGACCTGCCGCTCCGGGATTTGGCATACTATGAAAAACTGAGCCAAGCGGTCGCCGTGCTAGTAGTGGTGGAGGTGGTGGTGGTAGGCTGACATTAAGGTCTGTCATAAGCTTCACTCCAATTTCCTGTGAAATGAACATGGCAGATGAAAGGGAATAAAGGGAATCATGGGGCAAGCAATAATTCAACATACATGTATTTTGTACCAAACACGGGTATTCCCTGCTCTTGCAATTCTCCTCAGACAGTATCTGGTCTTTAATACATGAAGATGTTTTGCAAGGTAGAACACTGCAGACATGCAACACAAACGAGGTTTGCTGAAAAAGATGCATGTCATGAATGATGAATTTTCCAAAGAAATACAGGGTGATAACCAGCAATAAGCAAATTTCCTGCTACATGTTTCAATCACTGCTTTCCTGCAAGAAAAAACCAACACATAACAATTGAAATATATAAATGTATATATTCAACATTAAACTGAAAACAAATCAAGGAAGGATCCGTTCTACATGCAATTCAAAGGCAAAGAGTGTAACGGCAAATAACGTACTGTATGCTTTTGAACACATCACACTGATGACCCCAACAGGACACATACACAGTAAGCATTTTGATACACCACACTGCTGAGCGCAACAGCAAATATGCAGTACCCTGTTTGACACAGCACACTGCTGAGTGTAACAGCAAATACACAGTAACCAGTATGGAGTTTGAAATGACACAGGGCTGATTAAGCAAAACCACAGTGTTCCAGTAAATGACGTAGTCTAACCACTGTCAACTGCATCACGATTATGTTGACCACGTAACATATAAACACTGCATACGAGGTGGGCAGCAGTATATGATCTTTTTCAGGCAACATATACATACATTCTGATTTACGAACTAGCCCAGCCCTATATATTACCCTATGCTATCCTGGGCCAATACCGCAAGATGTGTGTTTTGTTTGCAGGCTTGTTCTGGCAGTGAACACAGAGGAGCTAGAAAGTGGAAAAAAAAGACCCCCCCCCCCCCCCCCCCCCCCCCAAAAAAAACAGCTGAAGGCAACTGCAGACTGTTCACTAAACAGAGTATTTTGTGTATCTGTAAAATTGTATCTCTCCCACTGAAGAAGCCTGCAGGAAATGTGAGAATTCTGTATGTCCTCATGGCCTCTTCAAAAAAAAAAGGACAAAGTGTGGAAGTATGCGTTTTGAGAGTGCTGCTGTTCTGCACATCACACAGCTCCACCGTTTCCTTGTGCTATATATGACATGTACGATACAAATGGGTTTTCTTCCTAACACAGTCTTTGCTGTGCAGCACAGACCCATCAGTTTCCCGGTTCACATGCATTTGATGGGAAAAAAATATTCTGCGCTCTTTTAACTCTCTTGTGACTGTGGCTGCCGCTGCCGTATCACTGTGCTGGCGTGGGCCTGCCGCCATGAGACTGCAGAAAACTCACTAAATGTCAACAAACACAAACGTCTCTAGCAATTTTTAAGCTTCAACGAAGGCAAGCACACAACATTATGTGTAATTAATGAAACACGGATGGAGAATTCAATTCTGATGAGCAAAACTTTTATGTAGGTGATGCATGACTGAACGCGACATTATGCGTAATTAATGAAACATGGATGGAGAATTCAATTCTGATGAGCAAAACTTTTATGTAGGTGATGCATGGCTGAATGCGACATTATGCGTAATTAATGAAACATGGATGGAGAATTCAATTCTGATAAGTGAACTTTAATGTGGGTGATGCATGGCTAATTAATGAAACATTGATGGAGAATTCAATTCTGAGGAGCAAAACTTTACATGGGCGATGCACGGCTGAACCTTTGATCAAAGTCTTCCATCACGGATGAGTTAAATGGAGTGAGCAGCGGCTCAATAGGTCATGTGTTTGACTAGCAGGTGCCTTAAATTACTGAACTGCCGTCGACACAGTCACAGTGAAGCGTGGGTTCGACCCCCATGCTGAGATGTAATATGTAATTTTTTCTGGCTCCCGGGCTGAATACTGGGAGTTTCTCTGCTAGTCCTCTGGCTTTCCTCCCACAGCAAAAAACAGGTAAAGAGCTAGTGCTGCTCTGCAGCTATGAGCTTCCATCAGGGGGGAAGCAACCCCTCGTTACCAAAAAGGAGTACTTAAAAAATAATACTCAGAGTGGAATGTCCCACCTGCAGAAGTTGTCCGGTGGATGGTGAGTTTGTTTGTGGCCAAGGTGCGATGGAACGTCGCATCCTCCATGATGGATTGTTCTGAATTTCCGGAAGGTTGAACTGCTCCAGTTCCTCCTCAACCTGATACAAAAAGCAGGCATATAATTTTTTGTTACTGGCAGATTACATGGCTTTACTGGGGCTGTGTGATTGAAGGTAAAAATCTGACAAAGGCACCGAACTGAACAATGGAGTTACTCCCTGTGAACCAGTATGGGACAGGGCACAGTCAGTGCTTCTTCAATAAGTGGCACATAGTACCCGGTACATAACATTAATCTGATGAATTTCCGAGATTATACTGATGTACTTGGCTTTCCCCAGAAATTGCATGAAGTGAATGAAGTGAGCTAATCTAGAAACAACTTAAAAATAGACAGAGCCCCCCCCCCCCCCCCCCCCCCCCCCCCCCCCCCCCCCCCCCCCCCCCCCCCCCCCCCCCCCAAAGTATATGTAAAGGCTAAACGCAACCCTCTCAACAATGAAAAGTCTATTACTCCTGTTAAATATGACTCACTGCAGCTGGCTTGATGTCGTTATCTCCTTCCAGTAGCAGAATGCTCTTGTCAACTCCAAGCATGTACACATCATGGCTCCCAACTGGCTGGTTCTTGGTGGAGTCTGCCCAGCTGACAGCGATGTTGATGGTCGCATTGGTGCCGGTGCGCTGAGTATTTCTGGCAAGTGTAGGGGACACCTGCGTCAGAATTGAAGACTTGCCAATCATTTTAATGCGTATCCTTAGGCTGATCATACATTCTTTGTTTCGTATAATGCTGTTGGGTTTTGTTTTGGGGATTTTTCTAGTTATCAACCCTGGTCTTGACGAACAGAATTTTCCAGACTACCTCTATGGCTTTTTCAGTGTAAAGGCCGTTCTTAACCGGGCGAACCACCAGTCCGGCGAACTTGTTTCGAACAGGGCGAGCGCGCACACGTATGTAGTTCCAGATGTTCGGCTGAACTAGTTCTCTTTCTTAACCGACTGTTAATGATATGCATACGTCATCGCCCGAACAAGGCGGAAGTTGAGACAATCGTAAACAACCAAAATGGCCGCCTTCGTAGATCGAGATGACATGCGCACAACAGCTCTCCCCCGAGTAACCAATCAGAGCGCAGGATCGGCCAAAGGATCGCGAGGGTTCCCACGACATGCTGTGCAGACCTCAAACCTAGTTCGGCGTACCTTTCGAACCAGGGTTTGCGAAGAAGTGTTCGGTCGGTTAAGAAACAACGTGTGCGAATTTAGTTCGCCGTACTCTTATAACCTAGTTCGTCACGAATCGTGAACCAAAAGTTCGCCCGGTTAAGAATCGCCTAAGACAAATTCAATCAGCAAGATGAGGGTTAAAAGCATGCAGGCAGTCGACATTACAACATTACCGAAACTTAACTCACCTCCTTCGCACCTCACTCCATAGAGCAAAGATTTTGTTTTCTTTTGCTTTGTGATTATGTGTGTGTGTCCTGTTTTGGGTGAGTGAGTGAGTTTTTAGGGCTTAAAGCTCTCCAGTACCAAAGACCAATTCGAGGCTGAGTGTGCCTGCACTACGTAAAAAAAAACAAATGTAACGTTGGACAAAGGATGCAAACTGATCTACGGGACAGTATAAACCTAGGACATGCAGGAGACGCTGCACCTTCATGCTAATTTATCGAACTCCTGATTACAAAGAAGCGTAGAAAACAAATAACAATTTCAACTAGGTAAACCAAACAAACACTAAGCGCGTATATGGCAATTATTGCAACTTATCATCTCCTAGGTGCAGTGTCCTGTTTGGGGTTTCTTGTGTTTGTTTGTTTTGTTTTTGTTGATATTTGGTTTGTTTGTTGCTGGGTTTTTTTTGTTTTTTCTTGGTTTTCCATGTTTCGTTTTTTGTCTTTTCGAGTTTTTTTGGTTGTTGTTTTAAATATAATTCTATCAAAAGCGGTGAGTGTTGGTCTAACAGGTTGGCTGTCGGACTTAGCCGGGACACTACTGCATAGCCATCACCACTGTCACTGCGAAGCGTGGGTTCGAGCCCAGGTCAAGCTGTGATATGTGATACATGTACCGGTTTTACCTGGCTACTGGAATGTTAATCAGGGGTTTCTCTCTGGGTTATCTGGCCTTCCTCCCTCAGCAAAATAGCACCATCGTGATGCACTTCCCCCTTCCCCCCAGGGGAAGCAGCCAAAATTTCCCAAAACGGACAATAAAGCAGTCCTTAAAATAAAAAAAATAAAAATCTCCCAGAGTACCATGAGCACTGGAACAGTGTGCTGTCTGTATCAACTCTTCATCAACACAAGTTATCTAACTTGCAATGCTCCTGAACATAACGCAAAGCTGCACTCCCGCACTACAGGCACTTTGGAAAGATAAAGTTTAAGTACATGAAAGCGTTTTCTAAAAATATACAGCAATGATCCATTAAAAACAAAACCAAAAAAAAACCCAGATCCTCAACCTTCTAAACTCACCGTTTTATCCTGGCAGTGAGTGAGCTTCAGTTCCCTGGAATCAGCGATGACCTCTGGCGTCATGTCGGAAGTTACAGACGTGATTCCATAGACCAGCAGACGACCTTTGGGGCACATGTCAGTGGACACGGTCAGCACCGTCTCCTGTCCCGCTACCACCGATCCCGAGGCTTGGATGTTGCCACGACTTACCACCTGCCCGACAATAGCTCAGTTAAAGGAAGGAGAAGGAAACTTGGGGTATACTCAATTCTGAGAATGGCTCAGGATGACACACAATCTCTACTTCTCCTGGGCTGTTCTTAAAACTGAGCTGTGCCAAAATTTCAACACCACCATGTCGATACTGGCCCTCGAAAAACCAGTTCTGAAAATCCATTTTACAATTTTTCCTTTTCTAATGGCAAGGGTTCAAACACGTGAACAAGTGCATAGAGGAGTTTCCCCTACAAACATGACCAAAGTCAAATACGGCAAAATGAAGCAGAAGAGGACAGTGTGCATGCCAAACTGTGATCACACAAGTTAAAGAAAAAAAAATTGTGTACAAATCTGTATACTTTTCAAAAATGACTTAACACATCTTGATCTTAACACATCTTGATTACTCTATCCCTCAGCTGGCATTCTATATCTGAAATGTTATTGTTAGCCTTCTTAATGCAGGCAAGAAGGATGCTTGCTGAAGAGCGAAGAACAAAGACAGTCTTGCTTGTGTAGAGTTTCTTGAACTTATACGTACCAAGTAGAAGATGGAGGAGAAATCATTCATCCCTGAAGTCTGCACTGAAAACCTGAACTGTTTTCCCACCTCCAGGGTCTGGGATGAAACAGAAAACTGATACAGTGCAACACGTCTTTGGAGGTTATCAATACCTATAGCATCAATCCACAGCCTCAAATAAACAAGAAAACAAACAAACAACTGTCGTACATGTAATTAGATCACTTATGCTAGATGTAAATATACATGTATATACACATCTGTGTATGTATGTATATATATGTATGTGAATGTATACAGAGGTGTATGTATGCGTATGCGCTGTATGTATGCATATAGATAGGTATACATTTGTCTGTGTCCCTACAGGTGCCAGTGTAAACATACATCCATATCTTAGAGTAGATATATTTGCCTATATTGTTACAACTGAACTCGCTAGTTGTATATTGATGCTGTGCAGCCATGTGCCCAACCAAAAAGAAGAAAATACATGTAAAAAAAAACAAAAAAAAAACTCAACAACTGTCGTAAAACATTTCCAAATGGTCAGTATACTTCCTTTCATTATATTTGGTGGAGCTACAATGCTGATCATGGTTACCCTCTCCTAACAGTGCAGACAGAAATGGATGAAAACAAACAAACAAACTTCAACCTAAATACTGGGTGTTACAGTTGTGTCAAAACCTTGGTAAGAATTCAGGCTAGGGTTATGCGACACCAGGGTTTAATTTATGATGGTCCAATAGGTGGAAAAGTGTGTAGCATGTACTACAAGTAATAATAATAATAATGAGTATTGTGTAGGCGCTTTACCCAATTTCACGAATCGGCTCAAAGCGCCGCGAACTGAACCCAACACGCACGCTCACGTGAATCACACGCATTCTTTCACACACTGGACATAAACACATTACAATCACGTGGTGCGAAGGGTCAGCTCAGCTATTTAAATTTCGGAAGTTAGAATTGCATGTATTTTTCAAATTTGGTGGGCTGAACATTTCCAAAGCAGAGGGGGAGGAAGCCGGAGTACCCGGAGAGAACCCCCCGACGATGGGCCCGAATGAACGGTGCCACATACGAGAAGGAAAAATTCTTCGCCCCGAGTGGGACTCGAACCCCTGACCTCTCACATTGGTGACAAGTCTCTTAACCACTAGACCACCGACCGCCCCATGAAGTGGCTAAGTCACAAATGCGTGTCTGCAATGTGAACATGTTATATGTTAGGAGGTGTCGGGGGGTTGGGGGGGCATGCATGCATGCACCCATGGATAAAAAAAAAAAAAGGGAAGACTAACATTTGTGCAAATTGGTACATTTTAGCATGAAGATGAAGAAGAAAATGGTAATGACTGCGAAGTGGTTACAAGTTACGCAAATAAAAGCGACATAAAAGGGACAGAAACCACTTAACTTTCACAAAGGACGGCACGGGTCAACGTTTCCGCTTTCACCTTACTCAGGACACAAACAAATCAGGACACAAACAAATCAAATGTGTCCTGAGGAAGGCGAAAGCCGAAACGTTGACCCCTGCCATCCTTTGTGAAAGTTAAGTGGTTTCTGTCCATTTTAGCATGATTTTATGTGTTTCACTTTCAGAGGAAATGCACTTTTCATTGGAGGAAAATGTTTATAACTGAACTAAATTCTCTGCAATTTGGTGCGTTTTAGCATGATTTTGAGTGCATCAGAGGAGGAAACACACTTTTTACTTACTTTACTTACTTAGGCCCCTGGCTCCACGTGGAGCATAGGCCATCGACAACCCTTCGCCATCGCACTCTGTTCTGGGCTATTCTTGCCACTCCAGTCCAGTTGGTCCCCTGCTTATATAACTCTGCCTCAGTGTCCCGCCTCCAGCTGTTGCGAGGCCGGCCTCTCTTCCTTTTCCCCTGTGGGTTCCACGTCAGGGCTTGGCGTGTGGTGCTGGATGCTGGCTTCCTGAGGGTGTGTCCAATCCAGCCCCACTTCCTCCGCAGGATCTGCTTGGCCGCTGGTTCCTGCCCTGCTCGCTCCCACAGCTCTTCGTTCCGGATCTTCTCTGGCCATCGGATGTTGAAGATGCGCCTCAGACAGGTGTTGAGAAATGTCTGGATCTTCTGCTGCATCGTCTTCGTTGTCCTCCATGTTTCGCATCCGTAAAGCAGAACTGACTTCACGTTGGAGTTGAAGATGCGAAGTTTGGTTCTTATGCTGACAACTTTGGATGCCCAGATGTTCTTCAGCATGACCATTGCTGCTCTTGCCTTGCCGATTCTGGCTGTGACGTCTCGGTCTGTGCCTCCCTGTCCATCAACCACACTCCCCAGGTAGACAAAGGACTCTACCTCCCTGATGGGCTCTCCACCGACTGTGACTGGTGTGTTGGCAGTGGTGTTGATCTTCATCAGCTCGGTTTTCCTCCTGTTGATCTTGAGCCCTGTTCCGGCTGATGTGGCTTCCAGGCATGTAGTCTTGTCCTGCATCTGGCTGTGGCTGTGAGACAGGAGCGCCAGGTCGTCCGCAAAGTCGAGGTCATCCAGCTGCGCCCAGAGTGTCCACTGTATCCCGTTTTTCCTGCCTGTTGTGGTGGTCTTCATGATCCAGTCGATGACCAGGAGGAAGAGGAACGGGGACAACAGGCATCCCTGGCGGACTCCGGTCTTCACCTCGAAGCTTTCTGACAACTGGCCGGCATGGGCAATCCTGCAGCTCATGTCTTTGTAGGTGCACTGGATCAGGGAGATGATCTTCCCGGGAACTCCATAGTGCCTTAGCAGCTTCCACAGCGCCTCTCTGTCTACACTGTCGAAGGCCTTCTCATAGTCTATGAAGTTGATGTAGTGGGGGGAGTTCCACTCCAGTGACTGCTCAACAATGATGCGTAGGCTGGCGATCTGGTCAGCGCAGGACCTGTTCCTGCGAAAGCCCGCCTGCTGGTCTCGGAGCATAGGGTCGACTGCCTCCCTCATCCTCTCCAGTAGAATTCTGTTGAGAACCTTGCCTGGCACTGACAGGAGCATGATCCCTCGGTAGTTGCTGCAGTCCCTGAGGTCCCCTTTCTTTGGCAGCTTGATGACGATCCCTTCTTTCCACTGGGCTGGCACCTCTTCCTTCTCCCAGATCTTGCTGAACAGGCTGTGCAGCATGTTGACGGCTGTCTCTGTGTCTGCTTTGATGGCTTCTGCTGGTATCTCGTCCGGCCCTGCAGCTTTCCCATTTCTCAGTGTCATGATGGCTTTCCTGATCTCCGCCTTAGAGGGCTTGTCGCAGTTGATGGGTAGTTCTGTCTCAGCTGGTGGGATGTCTGGTGGTGTTTCAGGGATGGGGCGATTTAACAGCTCCCTGAAGTGTTCTGCCCATCGCTTCAGCTGTTCCTCAGTTGTTGTCAGTGGGTGCCCGTTCTTGTCCTTCACTGGTTTGTCTGTCTGCTGAAACTTGCCCGCGAGCTTCTTGGTCACCTGGTACAGGTCTTTTAGGTTCCCTTGTCCGGCTGCTTCCTCTGCTTGATTGGCCAGGTTGTCGATGTAGTCCCTCTTGTCCTTCCTGGTGCTCCTCTTCACTTCTCTGTCAGCTGCTGTGTATTCTTCCTGTACCTTTGCCTTAGCTCTTCTTGTTCGGCTCGTGTTCAGTGCAGTTTTCTTCTTTTTCCTAACTTCCAGCTTCTGGATGGTTTCAGCAGAGATCCATTCCTTGTGTTGGGTCTTTCTCTTGCCAAGGACCTCTTCGCATGTGTCGTGCCAGAGTTTCTTGCTGTGTTCCCACTGTGTCTCGATATCCATTCCACTGTCTTCTATCAGGTCTTGCAGTGGCTGGAACCTGTTGGAAAGGCTGATCCGGAATGCTGCTTGTGTCTCTGTGTTCCTGAGTAGGCCAACGTTGTACCTGGTCCGTGTGTTGTTGGCGTTGGTGTGTCTCTTAAGCCGAAGTCTCAGTGTTGTAGCAAGAAGGTGGTGGTCTGATGATACATCGGCACCCCTCATCACGCGCACATCTCGCCACGATCTCCTGAACTTCCGGCTGATGCAGATGTGATCAATCTGGTTCTCCGTGACATGGTCCGGCGATCTCCATGTGGCCTTGTGGATGCGCTTGTGTGGGAAGATGCTGCCTCCTATCACTAGCTGGTTCAGGGCACACAAGTCTGCAAAGCACTCGCCATTTTCGTTCATCTGTCCCAGTCCGTGTGTTCCCATGGTGTTGTCATAGCCTGTATTGTCTGATCCAATCTTGGCGTTGAAGTCTCCCATCAGTATGGTCATGTCCTTGGCTCCTCCTCTATCTATCACTGTCTGTAGTTGTTGGTAGAAGTCGTCTTTTTTCTCCTCTTCCGCATCATTGGTGGGAGCGTAGCACTGGATGATGTTTAGCTTGATGTCTTTCTTCTTGGTGATGAATTTGGCTGTGATGATGCGGGAGTTGACAGGTTCCCAGCCGATGAGTGCCCGCTGTGCCTCCGGTGCCAGCATCAGGGCCACGCCCTCAGTGTGGGGGGCTCCATCCTCTGTGTGTCCCGAGTACAGCAATTGCTCTCCCGATGAAAATCTCAGCTGTCCTGTCTGTAGCCACCTTGTCTCACTCAGTCCCAGTACTCCTATCTTGTAGTTCTTCATCTCTCTTGCTACTTGTATGGTCCTTCCTACTTCATACATTGTCCTGATGTTCCATGTGGCTACTCTCGTCATTGTCCTGGGTGTTAGAAGGGGGGTCGGCCTTGCAGCTTCCTTTCGGCTTTCACTGCAATGCGTCATAGGTCTCCGGGATGGAGACCCTTCCTTGCCCAGGTGAATGTTTTGGTTTGTTGCTGTCGATGCTTCTGTAACGTTATGTTTTTTTTACAGGTAGGGCTGTTAACCCTACGCAAACCCGTTTAGCCTCTTGGAGAGGTGGTCCACATTCGTCTGACCTCTACCCTTCGACCTGTCCAGCTTGGGTGACCCTGCCAGGAGCACGTGCTCCCGCTGGCGTAGCTCTCTGGGTCATTGAGGTATACAAGCCACTACCCCACGACAAGGGTTGGACCATGTAGGGAAACACACTCTTTGGGAGGAGAAAATTTTTCAGCCAAAAGGTAGAAATCATCAGAGGAGGAAACACACTCTTTTGGGAGGAGAAAATTTTTCAGCCAAAAGGTAGAAATCCGCCAAACGGTGGAAGATCTTAAGCCCTGGACACATATTCTGAGAGATTCTCAAGGAGTATAAGTATCTAAGAGCAAGAGAAACAAAACAATGCCTCACCTCAAATGGGCTCTGAATTCTGAGGCTCTTGTCTCCTAGCGTCCGGAATTTCTTGACGTATGTCGAGCCACTGCTGTAAGTAGAATCGAGGAGGTCTGCCTGTTTGACAGGAAGTAGAAACAAAAACGCGTAAAACATCCAGTCGCCAGGTCAAGATGCCCCAATTCTTCAGCTCCAGTGGTATTCCTCCCAGTTCACAAGTGGAATCCATGGAGGACTCAGAAATTAAGCTAAGGCAATTTTCTTTACCATGAGGGCAATGGTTTAATACTGATTTGGATGTTTAGGCCAAAAAAAAAATATATATTGTTGTTTCTGGTAACATGGCTTAACTAGAGAGGCAGAAGCCTCCATGGCTCCCTTGTGACACAGGTCAAGGTCATTCACAAAAGTATGTTTGTAGAGCTCTTATCACTATCCAGTATCATGCTAAGTGATGTGTCTGGCGCTCTGAGTTCCTGGCAATATTACAATTTTCCCCAAAACAGTTTGTACAGCCTTGACCTTTGGTCAAAGTCATTCAAAAGAGATCTCATCAATGTCTATCATCATGCCAAGTTTGATGCCTCTAGCATTTGTAGTTCCTCCGAAAACAGTAATGTTAAAATTCACAACAGACAGCTTTAATGACCTTGACCTTCAGTCAAGGTCATTCAGAAAGGTAGGTCTCATTGCTGTTTATCATCACACCTCATTTGGTGCCTCTACTGTTTGTTGTTTTGGAGAAAATGCCAAGGTTAAAGTTTAAAAAAAAAACGCTTGCATGACCTTGACCTTGGCTAAAAGTCACTGAACACAGGTATGTCTGTAAAGGTGCTGCCAATGTCAATCATCGCACATAGTTTGATGCTTCGGATTCTTCTAGACACTGATAAAATGCAAATGTAAAATTTCCGAACAGACTGTTTCAATGACCTTGACCTTCAGTCAAGGTCATTTAAGATGGTATGTGTGCATAGGTCTTATCACTGTCTATCAGCATGCCAGGTTTGGCACCTCTGCTGTTCATTGTTTCTGAGAAAATGCCAATGTTATGGTTTCACAAAGCTATCTTGTACGGCCTTGACCTTGACAGAAGGTCACTGACTACATGTATATCTGTAAAGTTCTTTTCAATGTCTATCATCATGCAAAGTTTAAAACCTCTGGCATTTGTAGATTACGAGAAAATGCCAATGTAAAATTTTCAAACAGAGAGCTTTAGTGACCTTGACCTTGGGTCAAGGTCATTCAAAATGATATGTTTTGAAAGGTCTTGTGCTAGTCTATCAGCATGCCAAGTTTGGTGCCTCTACTGTTTGTAGATTCTGAGAAAATGACAACGTTAAAGTTTTCTGGACACACACACACACACACACACACACACACACACACGCACACACACACAGACAGACAGCCAGACAGACAGACGACGGAGGGTTAATACATAGACTCCCATTGTTACACAAGGGAGCCAAAAAAACAGGGTCGGTAGGTAGGTAGGTTTTTGGGGTTTTTTTTGGTCTTTTTTTTTAACCCCCCCTCCCCCCACACAGACACACACACACACAAAGACACACACATATCCAAGAACAAAGAAACAGGGTATTAATAAGAAATGATGCTGTGTGAAACTGTATTTAATATTATAACACACTATCTTACCATATTTTCTGCTGAAAATGGTAGCTATACAAGCTGTGTCACCAATCATGGGTCCGCGATGGCGCACGACCTCCCTGGCAACAGGCGCATGAAAACCGAAACTGGTCGTGCTTGTATTTTTTCTTCTTTTTTTTTTCCAGCAGCCCTAAAACAATTTTAGGGTCGGGGGAAAAAAATAGGGTCGGTCGGGTTACCAGAAACAACAATGGGGTTTTTTTTTGGCCTTATGCGGTTTCAGGCTGTGTGACATAGCTGCATTCTGTGAATCTCAAATGATACAATCTTAGAGGTGCCAACCCCCCAAAATGTCTGTCAGTACTACTTCGCGCAAATGTCAGTATATTTCGGCATTTGTCAGTATTCTGCCGTACAAAGACTTAAACAAACCATACAGAAAAAAAAATAGTCAGTGCGCGCGCACACACAAACACACACACTGTGTAAATAAAGACAAAAAGTAAAAGTTACAAAAGTTTCAGCGAATGTTAATCACTGTAGCTGATGGGACCGGTTTTCAAAATTCCTAGCGCGATCACTACATAATCAACTTTTACTGGCACGGCACGCTGTGACTTGCAATATTCCTGTCAGAACCGAAAGGTCGTGCACTAAATCTGTCGCTTTTGGTTCCTTCACACCTGTACTTCCTAACGATCGTTTTGAAATACTGAAAACGGGACATGACTCAGATAGCCGGAGGGGTCCGATGCACTCACCGTTGTGTTCCGAAAGCGATCAACATCTCTGTATGTGTCACCGTTGTTTCTGCTTTTGTATCAACAAATCGGAATGACTGACAGATTCTCCTTTCGTTTTCCGAGTCGCTCACAAACCGCTGACGAAACCATAATGGCTACGATGAATGGGAAGGCTTCCATCTTACCCAGCTCTGCAGAAAACCTCCTGATGCGGTTTATATTGCTAGCCTGCTTGCAGGAGGCCGTTTGTGAATCAAGGTGCTTGATCGAAGCCGATCGAACCTGTGTTGGCTGTGCCGACTACGCACCATTTTGTAAACATTTGAGACACGCGATACGATTGGCTGCATGATCTAGAGACTCAACTGTGATTGGCCACAACCTCCAGTTCAAAGGTTACTGTCCGCAAGCGCTAAAAATAGTCAATGTAACAAGATTCGGTCAAATTTGTCTCCTCCGTACTTTTCGCGACCAAACCGTATTTCCGTATTTAATCGAGTTAAGCGGAAAATAATATAGCCATTCCGTGCTAGTTGGCACCTCTGCAATCTCCACGGAGTAGCTCCTACCCGCTGCCAAACTCATAAATTACATCACAGTCAAAGGGGTGTGGTACAAGGAATGTCATTTGGAACTGAACGGGTCCAATCACCTTTAATGTCAGCTGCTCAGCAGTGGAGGCAATAGCTGGTACATCCCACACCACCTCCGTCTGTCCAGTGGCCAAAGTGAACCTCTGGCTCTCGCTGTTTTCTGCATTAGTGTTGTCGGTCAAGGAGAGGGACACTTCACTGTACTTCCCCAGAAGCGTGGGATCCAGTGGCTTGTCATCAGGATCTGTGATCTTCGCCTGTGTACAAAAAGCAGAATTCGAGAGAAGTCACTGTGCTGTGTTCTGGCATTCTGTTCCAGACCAGATCTCTTCTCTCTTCAGATCTCTTCTCTCATAAGGGGAGCCGGGGTGGTCGAATGGTAGAGCGTTGGACTCCTAATGCTCGGGTTGTGAGTTCGATCCCGGCTGGGGCCAAATATTTGTGCTGGCTTTTTCATCGTTGCCCCGTCTTTGATATCACCCTATGTGGTGGAAAAGGACGTTAAACCCCCAAACACCCACCCTCTTCTCTCTTAACCTCTTCAGGCTGTGTGACATAGCTGCATTCTGTGAATCTCGAATGATACAATCTTTACGGAGTAGCTCCTATTCGCTGCCAGGCTCATAAATTACATCACGGTCAAAGGGTGTGGTACAAGGAAGGCCTATGTCACAATGCTGAATCAAATGGGTTGCTGTCTGAATTTGTGAATACTGCCACATACAGAATACAGTATTTGAGATAAACTACTGCTCCAAACTCTGGAATTTTGTTCTTCTTAAGTTCCAGCAGCTGGAAGATGTGTTGAAAGAATTCATGCATGCCAACTGAACTTCAGTAATAATCATAATCCCAATAATATGGGCACTTTATCCCAAAATGCCTCTAGCTAAACACAACATGCATAGGTTTCCAAACATTAGAACTTTTTTTCTTTTTAATAAATTTTGGCCGTTTTCTGAAATAAGGCCTTCACACACACACTACAAAGTAAGCTACAAAACTGGATCGGAACACTGCCTTTGTATGCTTCCCCCTGCACCGTTCTCCTTTTTTCTTTTTTCTTTTTTTTTTTGGGGGGGGGGGGGGAGGGGGGGGCTTAGTTTATCATTTCCCAAAATCTTTTAGTCTTTACCACAATATGCAGTCCCATGCCTGTCCGATACACCAGTTCTGATTTGGACTCATCAATGGTGATCTTCACCGGCTGGGACTCGATACGAACAGACGCTTTGGTCTCGTACGTGCGCTCTGTCTCATCCGTGACCTCCACCTTCATGGAGATGGTACCGCCCCTTCCTATCCTGTCCATCTCTGCTGCCAAGGGCAAAGTGATGCTCTTCATGCCACTTGAATCTGTGATCTATTGTCAGAAGAACCAATACAAAAGTGAAAAGAAAGCATTGCAACACTGTGCTACTTTTTCATTACATTTTGGCCAAACTAAGTTTGATGCCACTATCGCAAGAGAACTTGTAAAAAATGGATGCTGTCCCCAGCTGGTCTCAAAACTGACTCACACCAAAATTCCCCAAGATCAACAACATGATTTATGCCACTATCGCAAGAGAAGTAAAAAATGGATGCTGTCCCCAGCTGGTCTCAAAACTGACTCACACCAAAATTCCCCAAGATCAACAACATGATTTATGCCACTATCGCAAGAGAACTTGTAAAAAATGGATGCTGTCCCCAGCTGGTCTCAAAACTGACTCACACCAAAATTCCCCAAGATCAACATCATGTTTTATGCCACTATCGCAAGAGAAGTAAAAAATGGATGCTGTCCCCAGCTGGTCTCAAAACTGACTCACACCAAAATTCCCCAAGATCAACAACATGTATGCGAGGTGCACTCTATCAATAGTGGCTCTTCATGCAGATAAAAGTTTCCTAATTGTTTTCTCCAACTTTTAAAAAAGGTAGGAATTTAAATTATTCTTTGATGGGTTGTGTGGCCGAAATTATTTTACTGAATGGACTGAATGGCTAGAATGCCTCTGCCATCTTGCAGCTATGTGTCAGTCATGAAAGCATCAAGATTCACTGCATGCACACTTGTAAAGGCCACATCTCGGAATTTTCATCACAGAAACCAGAAAAACAGTAGTTTGTCTGCTCATGTATTGCCTTCTGAAGTTTTGTTGTGCCATACATCCGCTTCAATCTTGTGTGTTGTGTGTGTGTTTGACTTGTCTCCTTGGGGGCGTCTTGTGGTGAAGTTGGTAGCTATCTGTCTTGTTTACACATCTCCAGGTAGTGTTTGGTTAATAGTTTTGCTGTTACGTGTATTTGCTTTGTCTTCCCAAATGCAGTCAACAACACCTCATTTTGTATCCATCTTCAGGATTTTTGCAGAAAGCTAAAAAAAAATCTCCATTTCAATGTCACTAACCAATGACGTAACTGGAGTGTGTTTTTGTGAACTCGCAAACCACCGAGTGGGTTATGAAGAGTCTTAGCCCACACCACATAAAGCACTTGTAGTTAACACAATAAAAATTTGCACTGGTGAGTGGTGTAAAAACTCTGTAAACCATACCGAGCCAGTGTAGGTTGTTCCTGATCCCTCAATAGTGATCACATAATCACCCATCAGACCCTTTCCATACGTGTACCTGAAATCCAATGAGAACAGTAACTGTAAAGGCCGTTCTTAACCGGGCGAACCACCAGTGTGGCGAACTTGTTCGGCGAACTGAGTATTGTATACGAACAGGGCAAGCGTGCACACGTACGTAGTTCCAGAGGTTCAGCCGAACTAGTTCTCTTTCTTAACCGACTGTCAATGATATGCATACGTCATCGCCCGAACAAGGCGGACTCGGAAGTTGAGACAATCGTAAACAACCAAACTGGCTGCCTTCGTAGATCGAGACGACCAGGCATTTGCAGTAGTTATCGTTTTGAACTCTTGGAAGCCGAGGAAGAGGAGAAAAGAGGAAAAGAGCGCAAGAGAGGGAAATGTGAAGCGAGTCGACAGCCGCCATTTTCCTCAACTTTGTACATGCGCACAACAGTTCTCCCCGAGCAACCAATCAGAGTGCAGGATCGGCCAAAGGATCGCGAGGGTTCCTACAACACGCTGTGCAGACCTCGAACCTAGTTCGGCAAACCTTTCAAACCAGCGTTTGCGCACAAGTATTTGGTCGATTAAGAAACAACGTGCGCGGATCTAGTTCGCCGTACTCCTCGAACCTAGTTCGCGAACCAAAAGTTCGCCCGGTTAAGGACAGCCTTAAGTCATACACAATGCTCGTGTAAGGATCAGGTTTAACAGAACAGCTACGCCGATTCATTAACCAGGGCTTGTTAACCTAAAATGGTCCATGATCCAAAAGGAGGAAAAGCGTGTAGCTGTTACATGGTGAATGTTCAAAGAGCCCGTCGTCTTCCTGACGGATATTGTGACAGACAGGCACCCACTCTTCACATAGTGAGTTCTGATAATTTTTTTTTTTTTGTTTTTTTTTTGGGCTGCCCCAACTCTTTGTCAGCTCCAGTGATGTTCCTCCCAGGTCATGGGTGGAATCCACGGAGGACTCGGAAGCTGGGACAATTTTTTTTTTATTATGCATGATGATGGAGATGAGGATGATGGTTAAGATAATGCTATGGAGGTCCATGTGGTTTGGGACTGCGGGACAGGGCCGCATTCCACGCTTCCTGTCATAAATATCCCGGCATTAACCAGGCCCGGGAACTGCGGCACCTGCGGTGCCGGCCGTGTAATCATCCCACATCATAAGACGTGTCATACCACGGGAAGCACCCCCAAAGTCGCACCCCGTGAAGTGGGTGAAGCTCGGCTGTGTGGCAACAGCCTCCCCATTGGGCCCATAGCACACCCGCTCTGGGTAGGAGCCGACCTAGGTAGGAAAAATCCCGCTTGCCTCGGCTGGGACTCGAACCCGGGTCTCCCGGTCCATGGTCCGAAGTGCTAACCACTACACTACGGGGGCCGGTAGTTCTTATAATTATTGACTGCGGAAGAAGTCTCATTCACTCACAAAAAGAATTGTGAGCGTGTAGAAAAGTTATAGCTGTGGGGAGTTTATTACAGCACATCTCTGGTATCACAATGCATGCTCAAGCTTTGCACATAGTATGGCCTTCTCTTGTGCACACACACACACACAAACATATCAGAGTCTTATACAGTCATAGCGTTCTAGCACATTCTGATCCTCTATTATGCACGAACCAATCAAAAATCAGAACGTAAATCACCTCATTACTATTTTAAAACAGAGAAGATTCCAGAATCATCGCCAAATCTAGGCGCGTTATATAACACCTTCTGATCATAAACGAGTCATAACAAAGCGATTTGCATGAGATTTCCGGGAGACTCAGACCTTGACCCTAAACACGTACCGCCTACAGTCAAAACAAGGTCACCACTTTTAGAATTTTCGTGAAAACGATACAAACTTCTGGATCACAGAAAACAGATCTACATTACGAGAACACAGTATGAACTAAACGAGGCAACTTCTCTGTCTCACTTGACCTTCTCAAAAAAACAACACAGCTATTATCTATCAACACAATACAAAACACAAACAAAACACACAGCCACACTCGTAACAGTAGCAGTGATCATTTTTTGTTGAAAATCTATGGGTGAAATGGCCCACTGTGACCAACTTCTATGGGCCATTTCCAAATTTTATGGGTCATTCTAAAACGGAACCGAACAGATGAGAAACGGTGACGCGCACACAACTTTTCGTGTATAAAAAGCGCTCCAAAACGAGGCTCTGGGGTAGACGAACGACTGCTTCTGATTGGGCAGACCAGACCACCTGATTGTAGTCTCATCCAATGAGATTTTACGTAACAATAGCTGTCGCTGGGTAGCAGACGAATTTTGTTGGTGAGCGTACAGCACTCTGTGTCAAAACTTTTAAAGTTATAACGATGCACCGATCGGTGCACAGCAAGATTTTTATGGGTCATTTTTTAAATTTATGCGCCAATGGCGCAAGGCGCGGACATAAAATGATCACTGCAGTAGCATTTAGTGACGAAGTGACAAAGCCACAAGCGTGTATCTGCGTTTTAGCTTAAGGTGGTAATCCACCAAAAGGTGGAAGATTTTAACCCCTGATTAACCAGTTGGCTTGAAAAATTACACGAAGTGGTCCCCGTAGTGTAGTGGTTTGCACTTCAGAGTATGGACCGGGAGACCTGGGTTCCAGTCCCAGCTGAGGCAAGTGGGATTTTTCCTACCTAGATCGGCTCCTACCCAGAGCGGGTGTGCTATGGGCCCAGTGGGGAGGCTGTTGCCACACAGCTGAGATTCACCCACTTCACGGGTGCGGCTTCCCGTAGTATGACACGTCTTATGATGTGGATGATTACACGGCTGGCACCGCAAGTGCCGTAGTTCGCGGGCCTGGTTAATGCCGGGATATTTATGACTGGAAGCGTGGAATGCGGCCCTGCCCCGCAGTCCCAAACCACATGGACCTCCATAGCATCGTCTTACCATCATCCCCATCTCCATCATCATGCATAATAAAAATTGCCCCAACTTCCAAGCCCTCCGTGGATTCCACCTATTACCAGGGAGGAACACCACTGGAGCCGGCAAAGAGATGTGGCAGCAAAAAATTACATGAAATACTGTTTGTGAGTACTAACCAATCTGACTAGCTGATGTGTACCTACTGCATGCAGTTGACCCAACCAGATACAATCAATCAAAACACTTAACATAATGAACAACAAATCTGCATAAAAATATTCCTTACTTAGCGGTCAGGTCGAGCTTCACGTCTGTATTTGTGCTTCCACTGATAAGGTATCCTGGTGTAGGGACTGCTGTAACCTCTGCTTTAGGCAGCACTGTAAAGAAAACAAAAGTAAAGACGATCTGTCCAAGACAGCAAGCTGCACAGGAGACAGCTTTAGTTCTGGAACACTTGTGCGTTCCTAAGTGTACATGCACCTTGGAGTCCAGCGTAAAGTTGGGAGGGCTCTAAATGCAATATACAGAGTACTTCAGAGTTCTTCTGGTGACTGTCAAACTTAATTCTTCTATTCGATGAGCAAGGTTATTATGACAAAAAAGTAAAAGCACACACAGCATATGTACAACTAGCATCGAAAATGTTAGAAAAAAATGCTGACATGCCTACCCTGAACCTGAGAAAATTGGATACCGTAAGAAGGCAGAAAAGGTTGTTTCCCCCCCCCCCCCCCCCCCCCCCTGACCTTATCAGCTGCCCTTTCCTATTAATTGGTACAAATCTGTAAGATTCTGTTTGCCTTTTACAATAAATAAATAAATAGACTAGTTCACAATGCAATCTCAGTCCATTTGCACAACAGAAGAGAGAAAAATTAATCTCACCATACTCATCAACTTTGAACGACAGTGTGTGAAGCGCATCTCCAGTCTGGAGAAAAAAAAAAGGGGGGGAAAACACTGACACACACGATGAACATCAGTAACTGAAAATATACCATGCACTAAAACACTGGCGTTCAGTGGGAACAAAAAGACTGAAGTTTATGTAGACCTAGATGTAAGTAGATAAGTAACTCTGCTAAACAGAGCGCTACCAGGTGTGCAGGTATAATCAACACTTTGGGGAACAGAAAGGAGAATATATACAGTGCTGCCACTTTCTAAGAGACAAAAAGCCTGAAAATTGACCCTCAAAATCTGAATGGAAGGAGTCGGTGGGTGTTTTGGGGGTTTAACGTCCTTTTCCACCATATACGCTGAATGGAAGGAAAGCCAGTGCTAACGTCCCCAAAGAATATGGGGCGCACCTTACCCGGTAAAGCCGACGGTCCAGCGACAGACACAGACTTGCGATTTTTTGGCCAGAAAAGCAGGAAACGCTTTCAAAAGCCGGAAAGCTCTTCACAGCCGGTTCAAAAAGCAGGAAATCCTGCCACACCAGGAACAGTGGCAGCCCTGAATATGGGAATATGATCCGCAAAATGCATCTTACCCAGGAAGGCCAACGGTCCAGCGATAGACACAGACTCGCGATTTTCGCCAAAAAAGCCGGAAAACGCTTTAAAAAGCCGGAAAGTTCTTCACAGCCGGTTCAAAAAGCCGGAAATCCGGCCACAGAAGGAAGAGTGGCAGCCCTGTATATATGTGAAGACTTCAAATCTAAGAACGACTCATGTAACATGCTTTGGTCCTTTCCCATTTTCTGTTCAACAGAGTGATGTGCCAAAAACAAAAGGATAATATCTATGAAGACTGTAATTTTCTTTCCTCATTTCGCAAGCGTTCACTTGTATAATCAGTACATCTACCATAAGCGAGACGGTATAACCAGAAAGGTACACACTTCTGTCTTGGCAGTAAGGCTCCATTCTCCCAAGTCAGGAAACTCTACCAGTGTGTACTGCCCCTCGAACACATCTACAGAATACAACATTGTTTTCAGATTCGTCATCAAGTAATTGTACTGACCTGTAGATGCACAAACACATATGGGTACACCCTAGCTGGTATCATAATCATTATGACTCTGGAAACACAGTTTTGTTTGTTGGAGACGCCCCTTGTGGGCAGGTTATGTGCGTTAGGAGCAGCTATTCTAACAGACCAGTCAAGCTAAACACTATTCAATCCCGACAAACTGAGGGGTGAGCCACATCAGAGCTATGGCGGTGAACAAATTACACACACCGGCCCAGCTGTCACAGGGCAAGTTGAAAAAGGTACCTGAAGCCTTTAAGCTGTTGTACCGACTCGGTGACCCCTTCAAAGATAAACAGATGAAAAAGAAACTTACGCTTGGGCATTTCGGTGTTGAAGATAGCCAGTTTGCTTCCCTTGGGATTCTGTGTGAAACGAAACAAGTGCTTTTTTTTTATTTAAAGTGCTGTCCAAGGGATGTGAAACAATTCTTTTTACTTTTTAAAAATTTCTTTTGGGGCATATTTACACAGACAAACGAGAAACAGGTAACATTAACAGTGTACAGTGAGGGCGCAGTTTCCACATGGTGTAAAACGTATGGCAGACCGATTGACAATTCATGATTTATGACAAACAACGTGTGTTCTACCTGCCTCACACAAAGGCTTTTGTCATTATTGACTCTAGCAAGAACAGTGAGGCTACCTACAGCATTTGCTAACATCAATGCATTTTGGCTTATATACTTGGTTGTCTGCATGGTGATCGTCCTTGCTTGTTTGATTGTTTGCTTGTTTGTTTGGATTGCTTGAATTTTGTTCTTTCTTTCTTTCTCTCTTCTGTAATTTAGAGTAGCAATGGCAAGTTTGGAAATGGGAACTGTGCCAATAGCTCTACCATTGAAAAATAAAGGATCATTGTCAGTCAGTCATTTTAACCCTGGTATTGCTGAGCCTGAAATATTCTGGGAAAGAAAGAAAAAGAAAAAAACATTTTTCACTTACAGCAAGTTCAACGGAATAGGACATACGCTGAGGTATCAGGTCTTTGTCGACACTCAACACTCGGAATTTGACTGAAACATGAACAATTTGTATGCTACATGCCAAATGAAAGGTTTGCCTTAGCAAACCTAAAAAAAACCCTATCTACTGCACAACAATATACCAGCCAACATATCAAAATCTTTATTCATGAACTAAGACTAAGAGACACCACAGCCAGAAATGACATGTGCATCTGCCACCTCCATCACAGTGAACATCAGCTTCTTAGCCAGTGTGTTAACACCCATGCAGTAAAAACCGTATTTCACAATGTGAGACACTGAAATTTCCTATACCCCCCCTTAGCAAGTCATGATTTATTGGAATTGGAACGTTAGTGAATCCTGAACTAACAGGGCTCCCCATCATGCGCAGAGTGTGCGTCGTTCACGCACTAGAACGCTGTTTCACTCTCTAGAATCGTGTTTTGAGCGTGGGCTTCACCCTCTAAATTTACAACCTGGAGGTGAATTCACTCGCTAAGATTCCGTCGAGCGCGTGTGCGTCTGGCTGTTACTGGACGTTTGCTGGCTGACGGCAAGACCCACGGCGAGGTACTCGGAACCATCCCGGGGGGGAAAAAAAGGGTTCATACCATTCCGTAGAGCGCGACTTTTGCTGACTCGCGCTGTGACCGCGAGTTCTTGTTGTGCTGACCCGGTGATCAAATCACTCTCTAAAATTTGAAAGTGAGGGTGAAAATAAAATTTCAGATAGGGGGTGAGCCCACCCTCTTCATCAGCAATCCATGGGGAGCCCTGACTAAAAGTATTTTTTGTGCTACCTCCTATATATATATCTTGAATATAAACCTTAACTAATGCAGACATGTTTCTTACGGCCCATTCTGTCATGTCTGCACTATCAGCCCAAACGCACACTGTGTGGCATGTACTCACTCGTCTGTCCTGCCTTGTAGATGGTCTTGTCTGTCTGGATGAATGTGAGACGATTCAGGGGATTAAACTTGATATCTGTGGAGTTTCTGATGGTCAGACCCCCTGTGCCATCAATATGCAGCTTGTAGACACCATCTGGAGCATTCTCAGGCACGGCAATCTCCAACATCTTAGTTTCTCCTGCAACAGAAATTATACTAAATGGATACATGTTTATTCTCCACATATCCCACAATGCACAGCAATTAATTATGATAATAATAATAATGATAATAATAATGAGTACACGTACTTCCACGGAGCCTACCTTTTGTTAGAGTGGGAGGGTGTTTGGGGGCTTAACGTCCTTTTCCACCAAATACGGGTGATATCAAAGACAGGCCAACGATAAAAAAGCCAGCAGAAATATTTGGCTCCAGCCGGGATACGAACCTACCTTTTGTTAGACCCTAAGCACCATTCAAAGACCAAGATACAACAAGAATGGAGATTGAGAGTGATCAACATAAATCATGTTCTCTTTCAGGTGAAACAGTCTACACAATACACAAGTAGCCTGAATATATAAAGATTTAATGATGATCACTACAAGAAAAAAAATGTAAAAGTAATGACAGTTCAAATGAGACCACACAAAATTCTGTGTTTTCATTACAGCAACCCAAAGCAGGAGTGTTAAATAGCACTGTGGCAGTGGTAGGCAGAAAAGGGTTAAAGCCATGCTTACAGGGTGGCCTGTACAGTAGCTGTATGTAACTCACCACTGGATATGGTAATAGTCTGGGAGTAGTCCGCATTACTGGTGTTGTCAGTGGATTTAATCCTGCCCACTATGGTGGTGGGGGTGCCAGCACCACTCACTGAGACCGACACATGTGTTGTCCACCCTGGGTGAAACTCTGTGGGTACAAGCGCGACATAGGACCTGCAACGTAACAAAACCTACCAGTAAACTCTAAACTGTACATGCAGCTTAACCATGCACTCTCCAGCCAGCCACTGATACCAACGCTGAAAGTTTTGATCACACGGCTATGAAAATAACTGTATAATATTATATCAGGGATGTCACTGGTGCCCGGACACAGGACTATGACCGATAGACTTGGCCAAATGTCCGATGAAAAAACTGTCCATCAGGACAGATGTCCGATTGTTTCTTTCAAGAGGAGGTCATATGTCCGATTGTGATTGTGTTGATCGCGGACAAACTACATGTAGTGACATTTTTCCGAGTGAGGGCTGCCGCCTTGCGCTACTCGGGGAGCTTGCTCGCTTGCGCAGAGAATATTTTTAGTTGCACGCACGCAAAGCGAGTGATGTGTGGTATGTGGTATTCCCTAAAAGAAGCCCTCTCATTGGCAAAGAGTTTAACCCTGACCTGTGTTTATGTGGTTCCTGTTTTACAATGATTTATTGTCGTGCGCCAGAATGTCCTATTGTTTCGTTCCAATTCAGGACAAATGTCCTCTTCATCTGCCACCTTCCAGGACATTTGTCCTATAGGTTTCAATTTGTCCTATTCATCTGCCACCTTCCAGGACATTTGTCCTATAGGTTTCAATTTGTCGTATTCATCTGCCACCTTCCAGGACATATGTCCTATAGGTTTCAAGCTCCAGTGACATCCCTGATATATATGTGCAATCATACATAGACCTCTGTCAGTCTCTGGGTCCTCTGACTTTTCTCGCCTATCAAAACATGGAAGGTAGCTTTCTCCAAGGGGTAGTAAGTCAGCGATCGTCAAATGTGTCAGGACCATGGATGGTAGCCATTCGGGCTACCGCCCTGAACAAAACTGGTAGCCCGAAAAAAATTCTGGAAGCCGGGGTGGCTGCTAGGTTCTGATTCATCGCAGAATTCCTGCTCGCCATTCGGGCTACCGCAGCTTTCACTCGCCCGACCGTAAATTTGGTAGCGAAAGCGAGCGGGCGAGCGCATTTGACAATCGCTGGTAAGTACATGTACACGTAACCCAAATTTCCCCAAATGGACAATAAAGTAGTGTGAAAAAAAATGTTTCAAATCAATTCAATGCTTACCCATGACAGTGGTGGAAGAACACCACAGACAATGCACACAGCAGCAGCTGCATGGCTGGCTTTTCAACACTGTGACAACCTCCTAGACGTCTGCTCTATCGACAATGAAGCGTTCTGATCTGCAACAAGACCACAACTGCATGATAACATGTATGCAATCACTGAGAATGACTAGATTTCAATTCAATTCAATATAACTTTATTGTCTGTCGATGGCAGAAAATTTTCTTCTGGCTCGCACACACACATACACACACACACACACACACACACACACATACACACACACACACACACACACACTATGTGTGAACTCAAATTGTTTAATGTGCCAGGAGAGCCCCATGTCTCTCTGGATAACAGGTATAAATGTTCATCACCATGATGATTACCCACGGGAAATCACACCACTTGTCAATGTCCCAAATGAATTATGTACCGGTCCACAACTGCTCCTCACAGGTGTTAATTTATGCAAGTGGCCATAACTTGTGACAGGTTTATAAAGCTGCAAATCTCAAAAGTCCCATCCACACTCACTTGAGGAATACCTAAAACCATGATAACAAATGCAGTACACAGATATAAAAATATTTTTCTGACAAAAAAAAAAAATCAGCTTCACTAATAGTAATAGACGCCCCCCCCCCTCCCCCACCCACCCACACACACACACAGCGCCCTGGGAATACTGGTTAGCTGCCAGCTGTGAGAAAGAAGAAAAATGCTGGCCAAAAAAAGGTTGAATGACAGAAATGCTAGAAACCACAGACGTACATGTGCATGTTATGTGTCTCTGCGGGAACAAAACCAAAAAGGAGTTAACTGTATATTAATCAAGAGCAACTCGATCACCAGCACACACCTGTGTGGTGCAGACACTAATACGCGCATCGATTGAAGCTTCTCTATCAACTGGCGGACAGATGTTCAAGATGAATTTATTTGTGACCCAGGTCAGAGCTTCTATACATGTACGGTCGCCACAGGCAGCGGCCATTTCCCATCGATAATGGGAGACTTCACCGCCCGACACCCTCATCTTAAATAGTTTCCCGGCCTTTCGATGTTCGTTGGTGCATTTAAACACGGCCGAAGTTCTCTTACTAAATGCGTAGTTCAGTAAATAGGACCACCGACAGGTCCCTTGTTGTCGACCTCAATCTGCTGAGGTCAATGGACCTAGAAAACTTACCTGACAGGTTTTTTTTTTGGTCAATAAACACGGCGGGGGGTGGGGGGGGTGCGTGTGGTGCGAATGAGGGTGAAGGGTGAGTGTAGGGGGTCTCAAGCCCCCCCCCCCCCCACACACACACACACACTCACACACACACACACAACGCCAAGTCAATGGTGTCAGTGACAGTTTCTATCTTAGCTTCTGCGTGAAACGTAGCCCATACTCATGTTCCAGATGAAAGGTACATGTATCACCCACGGCTCACTACCCACCAAACAAATCCTTCCCTTTTTTTTTTTTTTTTTTTTTAGTTTTTCTTCAAATGACACTGTTGCACATTCGAACATGTGGACACCTTCTGTTTTTAAAAAAAAACAAACACACACACACACAAAAAAACACGAAACAGTAAGGGCATGTTGCAATGAGACACTACCATCTCTGGTCTGAGTCACGTCGTCACCATTCTACCCTGAGGATGAATACATATCTATCTAATTCTATCTATCTCTCTCTCTCTCTCTCTCTCTACACACACACACACACACACACACACACATACACACATGTACAGTATTCCCAAGGACACATTGGACCCTGTAAGCGTGGATTTGGGAATGGAATGCAAGTAGGAATACCGCATTCCCTTGACCTACCACTGACTGGCACAGCCTACTGCATGCAGCCATCTGTACCATGAAACCTAGCTATCTCTGCCAATCAAATGAGTGGTGGGAGGTCCAGGAGGAGGGCGCGGAGGGGAGGGGGCAGAAACCATAACACCCATCACTGTTCACAGATCCATCATAATACACTTTACTCTTACTAATCTTCAGGCATCCACTAAGAAGAAGTAAGTTCATCACACCAGAAGTGGTCTACTGTGACAGGTTTTCCTGTCATGGATGTGGCTGTCATGTACAGCGGGAGGACCCTGACAAAATGGCAGGCACTCACACTGGGCCAAGACATGATGGTCACAACAGAGCATGCATGAGAAATGAAGCATGTCCTTTCAGTGTTCTGCTGTACCAACAGTACTGTATTAAGAATCATAACAGCTGTGCATATCGAAAATTACACTGGCGAGTGGTATAAAGCAAGGTATACACTCTGTACAGAGGAAAAACATGTTTCCACGCTGACACACAAGTACATTTGCCCCACTACTGCCCCACAAACATCAGGAGTGCAGGGTTTTTTTATCAGTCACAAGCAGCCCTGAGTCATGCTGTTTAGATCTGCGCTACGTGAACTGCACAGAAGATCCTAAAGCAGTAATAAACAGGGTTAGGGGTTAGGGTTAGGGTTTAATGAATAGTCTGCTTGGCATAATGAAAGGTTCTGTATGTCATTTATTAGGGTTCAACTGATACAGTGGGTGGACTAAGCTCAGTAGGATCACCCCCAGTCCAAATAGTGGAGCAGTTAGCAGCGATTGATCGTGAGAACATCAGAAGGTTTTGGGTTTTTTTGTTACTTGGTTTTGTTTTGGTTTTTTTACTTTTTTTTTTAGTGCTTCCCAAATATGTCTAGCATGATAATGTAGTTTAAAAAATAAAACTCACACATGCTTCATTGTCCTTTATCTTCCTTATTGCGTTTTCTTTTAGGGACTGTATCAGTGTATGTCCTTCTGAAATATCAGTATACAGTGCATCTAGCACCCAACAATGTTGAAGAAAGTCAAAACTGATTGCTGAATGCATGAAATCAATGCTTTTGAAACCAATGCCTTTGAATCCTCTGATGAAAAAGCTCACTTCTGCTGGCAAAGGCATTGTCAAGCGTTCCGAGAGAGCACCATTCTTTTTTATTCATTTATTTTTTAACCACCAGCCTCACAGCGGAATCTTTTTACAATGAACAAACCAAAATGAATACTACACAGAGTCGGCTTCCTTTTTTTTTTTTTTTTTTTTTGGCTGCCCCAACTCTTTGCCAGCTTCAGTGGTGTTCCTCTCAGGTCATGGGTGGAACCCACGGAGGACTCGGAAGCTGGGACAATTTTTATTATGCATGATGATGGAGATGAGGATGATAGTAAGATGATGCTATGGAGGTCTGGAAAATGTGCAGCTGTTTAAGACAAGTGAATTGCAGTGAGAAGAGATACATGACCGCCTGGTGTGAATGAAGCTGGCAGCCAGATGTGTGATGTGTTTCATTACTAAGATGCACCATTTCTCTCCATTCAAACATCCTGCTCTTTCACTGAAGATGAGTGCAGTCTTGAATCCTACCTCTAGAACCTAATTTGACTGCTTGATCAGGATAGACTGTGGCATGTAGTGATATGTATTTGTTAATTTGTGTTACTGAAGACTATACGTACTCAATTTGCTGAAAATTTTGGACATAATTTGTTTTGTCTGTTGCCCTCTATGTGTCTTTGAGTCTCATGACATCATGTTCTGATTGTAAACCGTTCATCCTCAGGTATATATATATATATACACACATATACACATGATACATATGCACATGATACATATAAATACGTATACACATGTATACATGAGATGCATCTAGGTGCCACACACATGGTATTTAAATCGTGCTGGTGAATTTGGGGCTATAATTATTTGTATAGGTGCCGGTCGTATGCTAATACATCAGATATGGAGCGATATATCGAGAAGGCATAGACATATCGTCTCTCCTCTGACACTCACGGCCATCTGAAACCATAGCATCCTCAAACCGGAAATATGAAATGCATGATTCGGTGTGTCACTGAATTTTCGGAGAAGATGCCTCCCCCCGAAAAAACAAAAATCGGATGAGCAAGCCTGACTGTCCAAGTATGCATTCCAAACACGAGGCGCACAAACATTATTTGTTTCTGCTTTAGTTAGGTTGTGGCAGAGAGTATGTATACTCTGTACGCACTCTGGTTGTGTTAGGCCTATGGGAATCACACACGGGAGACGCGGCGCAGATGAAGTTCTTGACAAGGTCCGTCACTATTCACTCTGACTTCCCTTGTAGGCTTCAGTGTCAGCGTCAGGGTGAGTGGATCATATAAAATGTATGCGAATTACGAATATCAGCTCTTATTTGGGAGATAGAAAGAAGCACCACTTTACCTGGAGCGTCTGCTTCGTTGTAAGTTCGCAGGGCTTCTGCTCGCCTGTGGTAAATAAGTGGAGAGAGCCCGAGAAACAGATTTTCGTTGGTCAGCGACAAACACTGAGAACCAATCAGAGCTCAGCACGGCTATGGGCGCTGCCTTCAAGAGTGTGACGTTCGCTGTGTACACACTGCGGCGTAGTTGACTGATCCAGAGACATAGATACAGTAAAATCCGGTTATAGTGGCCACCCTAGGGACATGAACTTTGGTGGCCGCTATATCCGATGTCCGGTATAAACAACACATCGGATATAGCGGCCACTTTTGTCCTGGTGGACGGTATATCCGATGTCTCCGTATATTACGGACATTTTCCGGTATATCCGATATCAGTTTCCGCAAATAACGGACACACACACACACTCTCTCTCTCTCTTTCTCTGCGCGCGAGCGTGCGTGTGTGCGTGCGTATGAACGTGCGCGCGAACGTGCGTGCGTGTGTATCGTTTAGTGTTTACAACCTAATTCGTTTTACGTTCAAAATCACGATTTAACTGACATTGATCAGACATTTAGATGAAAATACAGCTGTAAAATAAAACTCATTGTTAATTTTTTATTCACACACACACACACACACACACACACACACACACACACAGAGAGAGAGAGAGAGAGAGAAACGATCACGGCAACACTTACGATTTATCAATTATATCAATTTTATTTTGCATTGCTGGCCCTGCCAGCTGCTCCACAGCCTGTGGACAGCTAGCCTTACTGTACCGTGTACACATTCCAAAAAAAGTCGTGAATAGCTGGTAATGCGTCCATACTGGTTGGAATTACACAAAAATAGTCACGTTCACACTATTTTGCAAACATCTGATAGCGAAAGCCTTTAATTCCCTAATAGGCTAGTCTAATTAGGCTTTTTATATAGCGGAAGGTAGAACAAATTTGATCCTAACTTTTTATTACAGAAATCAGTAGAGCACAGGCCCCTAATGCTGTGGTGGTCTCCGTGAATTTTTTCTCCGTCCGCGTCACCGTTAAAAACGACCGTTTATCTTGCCATTTTCACTATATGAGCCCTATAAATGGGCTTTTGAGGGTGTGCACAAAGTATGCGTGTTTGCGGGTACAGAAATGCGCAGAACTCCACTCTAAATACGGTTACTGTTAGACAAGACATGCATTGTTGACATACTGAAATTTTACCCCAATCAGAATGATGCTTCCTGGAAAATTGCGGCCATCAGTTTGGCCGTTGATTCAAAGGACCCTGTAAAACGGCAGTATTTGATGCTTGTGCACTTATCAGGTCACTGCAGGTGACATGTATCGCGGAAAACATTTACGAACATTGAACAATTTAGTCAGGAAACGCTTCTTTGGTATTGTGAAGTTCCCTTGTCACCGCATGTCCAGGTACGTATGAAATATGATATCCAAGTGAGCACTTTTTTCGGTAGCGATATTTTGGGGGTGTACTTACTAAAGTAGTTGCTGTGTTGTGAGTAGTGAACGGTTTTTCTCAAAGAGCAGTGCACACTCAAGAATAGTATCCCAGTTGTGTCATATCAAAAGTTCATTGAAATCGCTTCGGTACTTTTGTCACAAACAGCCAACGAAAGTGCAACCTGTTTAATAATGGCTGAATATGCGTAATGATGGGAGTAGGGACACTTGATTGGTTGCTGTGATAAGGTGTATCCGCGAAAACAAGTTGTAACGTAAGGCGGTCTCACACTTTCACTCCGCTTTCACATCATAGACATTCAGAAAGGCACGCATGCAAACGTCATCCACTCCCTTTCATGCACACAAGCAAATAGTTATTCTTTTGATTGAGACCTTTTATACACGAAAACAATCAAACAATCACATGAATTAATAAGTAGATTTAAGGCTTAACTACATTCACAGCTGATAAACAGAAGCCTCCAATTTCACCAGCACATCGATTATTCAAGGGATATGTGCCTGGATATAAAATGTACTACAACGCGGACAAAACCACTAACTATACACAATTAGATGTGAAATGAATAAAGTGAAATAAACAAGATGACTCAACAAGCTTGGTCGACACGATGCTGTAGACTGGGTGAAGACTTGTTGATGTTGAATAGAAAATATATACACTTGAGTCCAGACGATTCCTCTGGGAATTCCGGGCGATTCAAATCTTTTCACCTTCTCCTGGAATGAGTGAATGGAAGCACTTCTTCTGGAAGTGACTTGAATAATGCTGGACCGCAGACACCTTCACAAATAATACGCTGAGGATGGTGTACCCCATCAGACTCAGGGAGAGCTCCACCTTGACACGGCGCTCGACGGGATGGCTGCACGTGATCTCAAGGGAGACAAACACACGTCGCTGGCTTCAAGCTCCACAACGACGGGGCAGACAATAGTAGACAAACATGGTGTCGTGTACGCTGATCAGGCGGACATATTACAATGCGGTCAGCTCACCGGGTCTCCGGCGTCGTTCCTGTACAATATTAACCCGTAATTACTATCACTATCTCTGATAGTATTTCTTCTCCATAAACTAACTTTGATCCTGAACAAAGTTCCATCTCAACAACAATAACATCTGACATCGATCTCGAAAGTTCCAGTTATGAATTGATATCAGAAATTATCAACAAATTCACCTTCCAGTTACCAAGTACCTATACAATATCAAACAGTTCAAACTTATATCCTCATTCATCAACCTCAAACCATATTCTCACAACTGATTCCTCACAAGAATGAAGTTCAAAACATCCTACCAAAAATTCTCTCATTTAAATAACCATTTGGGAAGTCCAACACTCAGAACTAAATCAGATATACATCATAATAGCATCAAGTTACCCATAGGGTTATCAAACAATCCACTTGATCTTGAAATAGACAAACAATATTCAAAAATCAAACATACCTGTAGCGCTATGGCATACGGAACACAAAAGAAGCCGGGTGGGGAAAAAAAAGACCTGTTCCCTCCACCGGTCAATAGTAGGACTGCGCACAATCTTTGTCGCAATTGCTCACTTCGTAAGCTGACAACAACTCACGTCTACTTGTGTTACCACAGTCTCTAGTACAGAGTAAAACTCAAGCAATCGCTATAGCCGTGCATAGGCATTTTCCCGCACGTGAAAACGTTAGGTAGACTGGGATAAACTCCAGTACAGTACTACCTGTCTAAAACACTAGTTAACACTACACATGAAAATACACTTTTGAAAACGGCAAACACACAACTAATGAAAACCCCATAAATGCGGTTTGTCACACAAGTATAATATGATGCAAATATTCGGGCACATGCTCGGTGTTTCAGAAGTATCTTCAAGAACTTGTATGAGAGATTATTGCTTATAGATGGCCGTTAATTGAAGCCATCAGTTCCCTATATGGGCTGAAAGCGGTGCTTACCAAAGAGCCTGCCATAATTGCTACACTTGATGCAATTTCCTTTTATACATTTGTCTTGGAGGAAAAGACAATGACTAGTCGTATGAAGAAAGATCCGTGAATCTAAACAAGCACGTCTTCTTTACAGCGGTCATTATTTTACCCATTTTTTTCCATTTCCTTCATTACATGCTGCGTGGGGGTAGGTTTATATTTTGCTGCTAGCAGCCACCAGTTTTAACTTGTCATTGTTTTACATATTGGAAAAAGTAGAGTGATTCCAGGAGAAGGAAAACGTGCATCCCATCAAATTTCATGAACTCTTCACTGCTTGAAATAGGTGACTTAAATCACCTTTTTCTAATTAAACAGAGCATTAATTGCTACGGGGGTAGGTTACCAAGTAGCCAGATATGACGGCCACAGTGTACACAGCGTTTTTTTGTTACTGACCAACTTTTAGAGGAGAGGCTTGGCACTTACGTGTTACTAGCCCATCCACTATGTCCTTTTGGCTGTGAGGGGAAATGACGGGAATCCATATTGTGGTTGGGTTCAAAAATTGACTATACACAGCAAAGATTACAAATGACGCCGCTGCAGCAGGTATTGTGCACACACTTCAAGTTTGACTACTGGATATGTTAGGCCAGACACCCTGTGGTGGTCCAACGAAATGACGACAGATTTGCCTGTAGAAGCTCTCAGTTATCAAATCTTCCTTTTTCCATACAGACGCCAATTCTCTTACTGATGGGGACCGGGCTGACATATTACGCTGCTGCAGCTGCTATGCTTGGCAGATCATTTGCAGACGCACATCATACTTTAGCGAAATGGTCCAGCATCCCTAAAATACTATTACAAATATACATTTTTGCCTCAAATTCTAACGCACTCAGAAAATGTCGGACATTTTCATTAATTCCTGTTTTGAGGTACAGGTACAGAAATTAGACAAACTTAATATGAAACTTCCAGAAAAATAATATCACACAAATGCAAATGCAAAACAATAGACACAAAAGCAAATCTGTGAAATCTCTTTTATTTTCAACGTGTTTTTCCTTGGGAACAAACGCCGTTATTTTGCCTCTTTTTTTGGACATTCATAACTTTACAAATGAAAATCACTGGCATACATTACTGGCAAAATGTGATGGAGGGTATGTAGAACACAACATCAAGTCTACAGTAGTAAGTGGCTGAATTCATTTCAAGTGTTATGAGGTATGTTAATCACACGGCAAACATGTTTACAAGGTCAAGGTCATCGGTTCGTCTGTTTACTCCCAAACATTTTCTTTCATCGCTGTGTTAGAATAAGCAAACGAACAAGCAGTCACAAGCACCAGGCAAAACAAAATTAGCACAAACGATGTTTGCATGAGAAGATTTCTTGTGGACAACTTTGGTGACCTTGACCTTGGGAGTAAAGGTCATAGAGACTGGGTGAAAATTTTGTAAATACAACTTTTGGCATAACATTTGCCTAATATGCATTGATAAGAATGCCTTTCTGGTGACCTCTAGTAAAGGTCAAGGTCACGCTTGAGTTATGAAGATTTTGCAGTCATATTTTTATTCTGAGGATGTTGTGAACTCACCAAACCATGGGGACAAAAGTTAGCAGCACCAAAATGCTTATTCTGAGCGATGAAGTAAAATGTTTTGGAGTAAACAGACAAACCAATGACCTTGACCTTGAAAACATGTTTGCCGTGTGATTAACATACCTCATAACACTTGAAATGAATTCAGACACATACTACTATAGGCTTGAGGTTGTGCTCTACATAATTTCCATTGCACTTTGCTAGTACTAAACTAGCAGCCATTATTAAACAGGTTGCACTTTCGTTGGCTGGTAGTGACAAAAGTACCGAAGCGATTTCAATGAACTTTTGATATGACACAACTGGGATACTATTCTTGAGTGTGCACTGCTCTTTGAGAAAAACCGTTCACTACTCACAACACAGCAACTACTTTAGTAAGTACACCCCCAAAATATCGCTACCGAAAAAAGTGCTCACTTGGATATCATATTTCATACGTACCTGGACATGCGGTGACAAGGGAACGTCACAACACCAAAGAAGCGTTTCCTGACTAAACTGTTCAATGTTCGTAAATGTTTTCCGCGATACATGTCACCTGCAGTGACCTGATAAGTGCACAAGCATCAAATACTGCCGTTTTACAGGGTCCTTTGAATCAACGACCAAACTGATGGCCGCAATTTTCCAGGAAGCACCATTCTGATTGGGGTAAAATTTCAGTATGTCAACAATGCATGTCTTGTCTAACAGTAACCGTATTTAGAGTGGAGTTCTGCGCATTTTTGTACCCGCAAACACGCATACTTTGTGCACACCCTCAAAAGCCCATTTATAGGGCTCATATAGTGAAAATGGCAAGATAAACGGTCGTTTTTAACGGTGACGCGGACGGAGAAAAAATTCACGGAGACCACCACAGCATTAGGGGCCTGTGTTCTACTGAAATCTGTAATAAAAAGTTAGGATCAAATTTGTTCTACCTTGTTCAGCAATTTTCCTAGCCTATAAAGGAAACATTGAACGCTGAAAGGCTTACAGACAAAAATGCGAAATAAATGGATAACACAAATTAAAATGCAGACTGAAATGCAACTAACGGCATGAAATAATTGTTTAAAAAAAAAAAGTTTTCTAAATTCTAAAACCATTCCTTGCGTTCTGTAACAAAACAATTCTTGTGCTAAAATCTTTGTTTACAGTTTCTGAAACCAGGGAGTCTCGTGTAGACTCACTGCTGAAACTAAAATTCTGACTCTATGCCAAGAGAGATTATGTTAAACTTGAGCAATTTCTGCACGTAAATTAGAGAGAAAAAAGAACAAAATCTTTTCCTTTGCAGTACTTGATCCGTCTGCCTTGATATCTTACATATAAAATCGTACATGATGAGTTACAAGACTCAGAACAAACTATGTCATCACAGTGCGAGCGCGCACCGCTGTCGGTGTCCGGTACAAGAAAGGAGACAGTGGTGTCCGTTATAATCGATGCAATCAGTATGCGCGCCGGCCGTTTTATCCGGAGAAAAGGGGCCTGGGGACGAGAAAGGGGTGCCGGTATAAGCGATGTCCGGTATAACCGGTGGCCGCTACAACCGATGAGTTTCTAGTCATGTTAAAAGAAGGCCCACGGCAGGGGAATGCCTTTGCCCTGTCGGTATAACCGGTGTCCGGTATATCCGGTGGCCGTTATAGGTGGACCCGACTGTATGTCTCTGACTGATCGTTCCACCTCGCAGTTTATGTACTGATACATTAACTACACACAGTTACTGGCGGCACATAATACTATATACTGTCTATATGCTCGAGCTGAGTGATGTTTCAGCTCACACAGCAAAATAAAATAAAACCGGCTGACAAGTCTGAAGTCATAGGTCGAGCTGACCTTTGTACTGCAAAAATTGTGCACACTGAAAACGGGGTTCCCTCTGTATCATGCCAGTTTTCCGGTTCTCCAGTGGACGCTGTAATATAAACAAAAAGGGCCGTCTGGCCTAGCCATTGGGGCCTGGCGGACCGGGCGGGAAATATAAACGCGCTGTCAGAGGCACGCGTTAGCTGTCGGTCCGGTGGGTTAAGTGAGTGCCGGCCACTGTGCCAGACGTGTATGTTTTGGTAAACAAGTAAACTGTTAGGGTTAGCCCTATTGGGATGCCTTGAGCGACTTACTGGTGGTATGACCTGGCGCATTGTCCATAATTCAAGTTAATACTTCGTCACGGACAAACACGTACACGTATTACATTGTATCGTTTCAGTTTCAGCAGTAGAATGCGTACGTCGTAAGAACTGACTTGGTCGAGTATCGGCCCCGGCTGTTTTGCCTTTCTGGCTTCCTTTCTCATTTGGCAACAGCTGACTGTGCCGGCCCCACCGTACTCCGTCCTCAGCAGTGATGCTAAACTCAACTTCCACCGCTGGACTCAATAAAACCGTGGATGTACACTGATGATGATCTGCTTGACGGAAAGAAAAACTCAGTGAAGGGACTATTTTTACCGGTCAGTCACTGATTCCGGCGTGCACATTATGCACGGGTTGCTACACCGCCAACTGAAACTGCATCGTCACATAGATCCGTCGATTTTTATTATGTTGTTTCCATAGTAATGGAAACAACATAATAGGACGGGCTAAAATTTCCACGTTCATAGGCAAGCATCTGCGGTACAAACGCACGTCACTGCCGATCTCCCGCAGAGACGATTATGCAAGTGTAACTCTCTGACAATGACGTAAGAAAACCTGCGTCATCGATGCTGGCATGTATGCTGTTCCGAACGCGCTTCTCCTCCTCACTGAGTGCCGTCTGTGTGGATGTGTGTGTGTGTGTGTGTGTGTGAATTGTGTCCGGGCCCGTTTCTTCGAAGATACTTAACCGAATGGCTTCAAATTTGGGGTATCCAAATTTATCAAAATGTTAGATTAGACGATTCAAGCGTGTGATGATTGTTTAAGTGATTTGGGAGTTATCGCCCTTTTGAGACAAGTTGGTTGTCTTTCGTTTACAGGCGTAATATTTATTTAAATCACTCAATTTTTTGGCAGTAGATAGCTTGAATACGGACTCTGAACTGATTTACTACTAGAAAATGGTCGCTCTTATAGTTTTTATGTAAACCGAGCCTGAGTTGACATTGCATGTGAACCCAGTTCAGATGCCTATTTCTCCGAAAATACTGAACCGATCGATTTCAAATTTGGGGTTTCTAAATGAATCAAGATTGTTGAATAGAAGGCCCGATCCAGGTACGATTGCACACATGATTTGCGAGTTATCGCCCTTTTAAAAAAAAGTGGCTTTCTGGCGTTTAAAGGCGTAATATTTACCTAAACCACTCCATTTTTGGGACATAGATAGCATGAATACGGACTCTCAACTGAGTGAAATTTGGAGGTTGTCGCTTTTATACTTTTGGCGTAAGCCGTACCTGATGAAAGTGCTGGTGAACACACTTTAGATCTCAAAATCGCTCCTACTATACATAGATAATGAGCCTGGGGTGCCATAAAAAATATACAAAAAAATTAGAAAAATTCACCGCAGCCGTTGTCGTCAGTTTACTCGAAAATTTGTACTCGAAGCACATTTCCTTTATTGTCCAATCAATCTACGATGAAAAGTACCTGAACCTCACACAAACTGCAAGAGTCTGTTTTTCATCATATTTCTGTATAACTATGATAGACAAACAACACTGGTAAAATCTAGGTGTATCTAACGAGAATTACACATATTGTGTGAGTTTGTGAGTTTCATTATGTAATACATCAGCCATAATGGGTAAAAAATGAAATTACATTTTGTATACCTTCTATGCATCCTTGTTATTCAATCTGGTTCAGTTTGTGATGTCAGGCTGTTGTGAGACTCAATACTCTATAAATGCCCCCAAAATTTGAAGGTCAAGGTCATGTTAAGGTCAAGGTCACGCACACAGAACCGTGTCTTTGGTGGCAGATGTATTCTGCTCTTTTCAGTCTTTCACATCTGTTTCTGACGCGTTCTGTTCTCAGGTTCATTTCCCTTGATGCTCTTGGCTTTCCACCAAAGGGGCTGTCAAACGTGAGAACAGGGGTAGAGTCGTGTCGTATTGCCTCTTTTGCGACAAACAACATAGTTGAATAGATACAGGTCATGCTGCTTGGACTAAGGTCTATCATTGGCAGAAAAAAACAACAACAACAACAACAAAAAAAAAACACCAGGCACGCGAGGGTGACTCCCTTTGTGCACTGCTTGCATCATTGCTGACCATGCAGGTCGTGAAGGTCGAAGAGGCCAAGACACCTTCCACAAGAGATCTGCCTGCCAGGTTGGGTCGGGGTTTTCGTTGTTTTTTTTTGTTTTTTTTTAAATTCTTGCACCGGCCCTTACCGATATCTGACCCCCCAAAACTCTCTCTCTCTCTCTCTCTCTCTCTCTCTCTCTCTGGAGCCCATTCCATAGTTTGTATGCTGAGGCGGGTGAACCCTCTCTGGCGCTCCGCCGCACTCGTCTCACGCTCAACTATGTCCTGAAGCTAAAAGCTAACCCGGACAACCCTGCCCATAACTGTGTTTTTAACCCAGTCTGTGAGGACCTTTTTGAGGTTCATAAAAATGAACCTAAACCCCTGTCCCTCCGTGTCCGACCCCTTTTACAGGAGGCCGGAGTAGATATCGACACTGTTGAGGAAACTGTGTTTCCAACCACCCCTCCCTTGACACTTCCCACCACTGAGGTCAGGCTGGACCTGACCATCCACAAAAAAGATCAGACCCCAGATGCTATCTATCTTCATGGGCTGCAGCAGATCCTGGCCGACTTCCCGGGCTTCCGCCGGATCTTCACCGACGGGTCCAAGTCTGAGGATGGTCGTGTTGGGGCTGCTGCAGTCATGGACGGTCGTGTTTTTACTAGACGCTTAGCGAACGGTAGTTCTGTGTATAGTGCTGAACTGCGGGCCATTTTACTCGCACTTCGGCACGTATACCAGTCTATTGATTGTAATTTTTTTTAAATCTTGTCAGACTCCTTGTCGGCTCTCCAGGCTCTGCATGGCAGAAGATTGGATCACCCGCTTCTGGTGTTGATCCATGAACTGCATGCATCCTTGATTGCCGACAACAAGGCCATTGTTTTTATTTGGATCCCAGGTCATGTCGGCATCCGAGGAAACAGGTGCGCTGACCGGGCTGCGAATGCTGCCCGCGATGGCCCTGTGGAGGATGAGCGCATGGCCTGTTCTGATTTTAAACCTTTAGTTTCCGAGTTTGTTCGAAAGGAGTGGCAGACCCAATGGGCTGCTCTCCCGGAGAACAAACTGTTCAAAGTTCTTCCAAACATCTGTGATAACCTCCCTCGCTGTCGACCTCATCGGCGCGAGGAGGTAGTTCTTAGCCGGCTCCACATTGGGCATACCTACATCACCCATTCCCATCTGTTAAAGGGGGAGGATCCCCCTTGGTGTGTCCCATGCCACGAGTCTTTTACTGTTGAGCACTTTCTAATTTCATGTACGGATCTCACTGTCCCTCCCGACAGCATCTTCAGTTTCCTGAAAGAGGTCAACCTGTTCTATAAATTATAGACCTCAAATATTCAGTATTTCACTGACCACCTATGTTAAATTTTTAAGTCCTCAAAAAAGTCTCATTTAGACCCGATAGATTTTTAATATTTATTTACATCTTGTTTTAACGCGGGAATTTTATGTTTTATAGGACCTGGCAGGAAGGGACCCCCATGAGCCGCGAATTAGCCTTTGTTGCTTGCGCGGCGTTAAGCCCTAAATAACTAACGAACTCTCTGGAGACCAACAAAACAATGTGTTTTCTGACAATGTGTCTCTTAGCCGTTTGCCGTCCGGCATGATCAGAAGTTAAAAGCCGGTTCAGCGTCACCTTACCTTTGACCCCTTTATCAGTTAAAGTGGAGAATGCGGTATCAGCACTGTATTGTTCCTTGCAAATCACACACAAATGTACGTGCTCCTCCATTACATCTATCGGGAGACCTGCAAAATGGTTAGTTTTCTGTTAACCTTCAAATCGCTGTTTTGACTCAAATGGGCTTCCATACTTTTTCCTGCATGCTCACCGCACGCGTACCTTTCCTCAACGTCAAACATATGCATCTTCTTTCTTTCAATCCTTTTCTGTCTGTTTTTTTCTATTAAAAAGTTTTGCATTCTTTCATCTAAACTACACTTTCTTCTCGCGATCGCAAACAAATGGTCTAACCAAACAAAAGGAACGCATACTCAGTGAAACTGAAAGACTGACTCACCTTCTTGCATTTCCAGGGTGTAAACAACGAAATCCGTTTTCTTTATCACAGAAACTCCATCCCACTCATGCACAGAATGGATTTTAGCCAATATTCTAGCACAACTGCGTGAAAGAAAGCACCGTAGTTCACCCGGAAACAGTGTGTACTGTGTAAGCTGTACAATCGCCTTGTAACAGGCTCCACTGTCGATGTTGCGGCGTCCCGGTTACAGGACGCGCGGTCTGGTTTGTCTATGGCAAGCCGAGTCTGCTACATTTTGTGTCTAATTTTTCTTTATTTAATTTTTGTCAAGCCATATGATTGTAGATTTTCTTAGATTCGTTGTCAGTAATAGCTTAAATATGTCTGAACACAAAGGACCAAAAAAACAAAATCTTGCAGTTTTTTGGAGGTCAAAATACAGAATGACACAAGCCACACGCCTCACAAACATCGCAGAAAAGGCACACGCGCACTGACGCAAAACTGTATCAGCGTCAGTTTGCCGACGTCATGTTTGATTGACGTGGGGGTGTGTCGTCACTTTTCGGAAGTTCTCTATTTGTAGACGGGGAAAGCGGGAGTTTCATTGATGTAGTGAGCTTTGTTTTTCCCACTGACTCTCACTCAATAGCATAGTAGAGTGAGAGAACACCACATAGGTCTCAATGGAGCACATGCACAAACGCGGCTCGCGCAAGTCTGCGTGCGTGCGTGCGTGCGTGCGCGCGCGCGTATGTCTGTGTGTGTCTGTGTGCGCGCGCGCGCAGCAGACATAACACATAGTGAAACAACGTTCGCCGCGCAGACTTGTCTGTTAAACACATTGAGCCGGTATAAATTCGATCTTTACACTGCGCAGCAGCAACACTTCAATTTTCATGGGGCTGCTTTCATTGCAAGAATTGTATCCGAGTCAAAGTTATTACGTCAAATGTATTATGCGTCATCCCAATGAGGAAAACGTCATAGATTTCAAAGAAAACAACTTGACGTCTCTCTTCCAAAACCAAGATTGGTCTGACAAGCCCGGTCAGTTGTTTCCATTCAGAGAGAGAGAGAGAGAGAGTGTGTGTGTGTGTGTGTGTGTGTGTGTGTGTGTGTGTGTGTGTGTGTGTGTGTGTGTGTGTGTGTGTGTGTGTGTGTGTGTGTCCTCCCGAATACATGGCATTACAAAAGAACGACCGTGACGACAGCAGGTGATTAAATGGAAACAACATATTGCGCTGGTCAGTGGCCATCTTGTTTGATTTGTGCACGATCCGGTCTTCTCACCGAGTTGCTATCCGGGCCGGCGGCGTCAGTATAGTGGGCTCACGACAAAGTCGGAAAGTCAGTGATGGTTAAAAGTGCCTTGGATGCCAAGTCGGGCCATTACATTTTGATGAACTTAATTGTACTCATGACAGAAAAAGGAACTTTTTATTGATTTACTGACCCTGTCACTGAGTATTTATGATGTCGTTGGTCCGGCTGTGTTTGTTTCACTGATTAGTGTCAGTTTTTTTTTTGTGGTTGTTGTTGTTGTCTATTTTTTCCCAACGAAATTTGTGTGTGTGTGTGTGTGTGTGTGTGTGTGTGTGTGTGTGTGTGTGTGTGTGTGTGTCTGTGTGTGTGTCTGTGTGTTCTTTGTGCAGTTAAGTGTATTGGTTTTATGTTAGTCTTATGTTACTATTACAGACGATGTGGCACTGAAGGGAATAGCAGGCCATCTGCTTACTGGAAGCACACCCAGTGCCGCCGCTTTAACTTTGTTTGTCAGCTCAGTCAAGTTGGATTCAGTCGGCCTGTCTCCCTCTGCGCGTACTAGTAACTGAGGTAAGGAATGTGGCGTATTTCAGTGTTTGGTCACGGTCTGATGGCCCTTACCCGCTATGACCGCTGACGGAGATTCAGCGGTTGACAACCGTGTGTCAGTGTATGCAATGACGCCGGGTCGGTATGAGATTTCCGAGGCCGACGGTTACCCCCGTACGTATAAATTTGTCAGTCACGCTTCACGTTAGTGAGAGCACAAACACAGCTGAGACACTGAGTCAAGTAGGTCATAGATTCAGTAGGCAACGGCCTTCAACGTAACTTGAAGCGGCTCACTGGCAGTCAGTAGGCAAGGTTGCCTTTAGTACATCTGCTCTCACAATGACGCGGCAACCTGAAACTGAGAACTGAACTGACTATTTGTTACCCGAAGCATTTATTCAGTTTTGAAATGACTGTTCACTGGACTGACGCCGGGCTAACTCAGTCAAGAAACGTATATGCATGCCATCGGTGCAGGTTTAGTGTCACTGCCGGCTGCATCCATGAACTTACGTCGGCTTGCATATGATTCTACAAAGCTGTACTGAGCTGCCATTTGATGCTATGGATCAGAAGCTAGCCAGTTTAGGCCGTGCAGTCATACTGACTCGTAGACGAGTCAGTAGTGAGATTTAGTAGGACTTCGTAAAGACTGAGGACTTCGCTGAGCAGCGTAACCCACTTACATGTAAATTAGGCTCACACGGCAGAGGCCGCAATCGGCTAATGGCACCCGTAACGTGCCTAATTTACATGCAAATGGGTTACGCTGCTCAACGAAGTCCTCCGTACGAAATCCTACGAAATCTCACTAGTTCAGTTCTGGCCAGTGCCGCCACAAGGCAATGTATACGTCAGTGTAACGTTAAATTAACTCGAGTCTCTGCATGTCGGCAACCTCTCATTTACCGTGCCGACGGTGGCGGTACCGCCAGAACCTTGCGAAATAGATACATGCAGTACATAGTAATTTGCTTTTGACATCAGTCCTGCGCCGCGATCGACCATCCTTGGTCTTTGCTCACAAGTTTCTTTTCTGTCGTTCTCAGTCATGTGCCAGGCCATGGCCCTTCGCGAGCCAACCGCCCTGTTCCCAGTCTCCTCCTCCCCCCCCCCTCCTCCTTCCTCCTCCGCGTTCCGTTTTGCCAAGTCAGTTCAGTTTTTTTTTATGATTTGCAAAAGCAGACAAAAATGCATTTTTTTTTCGCACCAAAGCAGTTTTTCGCGAAAAAGTCAATTTCGTCTCGAAAAAACGGCACTTTTTCGCGAAAAAAATTTTTTCGCGAAAAAGCGGCAATTTCCTTTTACAGTATTGCGAAAACATTTAATAGCGATTTTTTCGCGTAAAAAGATTTTCTGAAAAAAAACCCTGACTTTTTCGCGAAAAAACTGACTTTTTTCGTGAAAAAAATGACTTTTTTCGCGAAAAAACAGGTTTCTGCGAAAAAAGTCAGTTTTTCTGCAGAAAAGTTTTTTTTTTTCCGCGAAAAAACTGACGGCGTTTTTCGCGAAAACGTGACTGAGTGGGCTAAAAAAGTTTTCGTAAAAAAACGGACACCAATTTTCTGCAGAAAAAGTGCATACTATATTTTTCGCGGAAAAACTTTTTTCGCGACATTTTTTTTCGCGGAAAGATTGACGTTTTTCGCGACAAAAGCATTTTTGTCGCGAAAAACCGGATTTTTCGCGAAAAGACTGAATTTTGTCTGCTTTCGCCAATCATAGGACCATTTTTCCCGGGAAACGAATTCGTCCTATCAGTCACCGTCGGGACTGGCTCACAGTCACTGTGACCAGACTGACAAACTGAAGCCGGCTGCCAAACCACTTCCATGTCCGACTCCAAAACTCAGTCTTGTAGCACAGTGTGCCCAAAACAAACAAACAAATAACAACAACAACAACAACAGCAAACCCGAACTTGCTTATAATGAAAAGACAAAGGTCGACTTATGTTCTCGCCATCGAATCCGCAAAAAATCCGGCTACATGGGCTATATCGTCTGCTACGGACGTAGTCATGTGACACACCGGAAGCATCCATAGTCATGTGACCGTTCAAAATGGCGATTTTTATTCCTGGGTTTCTTTCTTTTTGATCTACTTTAGAACGTACTCCTTTGTGTGTCCCGGGATGGCGGGTATGTACCAAAGAAACGGCCCAGGAGAGGGCGAAATAACGAGGATGCAGATGCGGGATGTAAAAGTTTGCCTTCTTGGGGTAAGTGTGGTCCATCAAGTATTTTCTTTGAAGCATTTTGTAGTACATTACTTCTTCTTCTTTTCTTTCGTTTGACAAAAAGCCTTTGTCAAAAAGCCTTGCACGAGCAAACGCCAGCGCACACAAGTTCTTATGTCTTTACTCTGGAACAGTGAAGTAGAGGAATCTCATTAAATTTTACAAAAAGGAGCAGAATTTGATTCTGTTGTTCAAGTTTTGTTTTGCCGGTTATTGTTATTGTTTAATTATTTACTTCCGTTCCCAGCATTACTTCCTATTATTAGTGCAACCGTTCCTTCGATTTGTACGGTACATTCATGTGTCTAGTTTACACAAGGATTTCCTTCATTGTGCCACATGTATACATGTTTTTCAAACACCATTTGGAACCCCCGTACAAGTTTCCCCCTGTACGTTGATCCCCATCCCCTCCTCCTAAATCCTCCCCTGTCATCCTAGGTACCACCAGAGAGCTCCCAGGGGTGACTAAATGTTTGGGACCTATATCACTTTATCAGGCCTGCATTTGAGTAAAATAAAGGATCCTGAGAAAAAAATGCAGGAGCAAGAAAAATGAAATAAACTTCTTAGGGTAGGAGGGGAGGAAGGGGGGATTCTAGGACTAGGGGGCATTTTGTTCAGATAAAAAAGCAAAACTGGTACAGTTTGTTTATACCTTAACCAAGAAATGACCACATAAATTATAAATGTGCCTGGGTGCTCCAGGTGACCAATCACCATGTGGCATGCATGACAGCTGAGACCTTAGTGGCTTCGAGGCCCCCAAAACAGTGGAGTGGAGGGGGCCCTACTAATGGGGTACTGAAAACAACCAAAAACGACCGAAAACAACTCTTAATACGGGTAGAACGCAGTTAAAACATAGAAATAACAACACACAAACATGACTAAATGTGAAAAAAGAGGCCTTAAAGTTAAACTAGTTAAAAGGAAAAAAGTACCTATTCACTCCAAGAGAACAGGACGAAATGAACGTCACCCGTCATTAAGAAGCTATAAAGCGAACTTATATATATACAACTGTAATGACGAAATGAACACCACTTCCAAATTTACATGAGTTGGCATGCTGATGAGAGCTAGCAGTCCCAGCAATAAATGCAAAACTTGCTCGAAATACACTTGATCTGACAAAAATTGACCTGTGTCACTCATGTGTATACGGCCGAGCAAAAACGCGAAGGTTAATTCCTATCTGTACTAGTTCTAGAATATCACCTTGTTTTTTTTAAAACTTGTTTAAGGCCTCTTTTTCACCTTTAATCATGTTTGTGTGTTGTTATTTCTATGTTTTAACCGCGTTCTATCCGTATTAAGAGTTGTTTTCGGTTGTTTTGTTTTCAGTAATTAGTAGGACCGGAGTGGAGGAGCCCAAATAATTTTCAGGGACCAGTAGTGACCAAGCAAAGTTACACACACTGCATTTGGCTGCCTGTGGAACCCTCTTGTCTTACTTCTAAAGTACAGCTCTGTGGTTTTGTCATATTGTCGCCTATTGCAACAGTGCTTGTGCATTTTGACTTTTGTCGACAATTTTTATATTTCATGCAAATAAAATGCTGAAAGGGTCACTGTCACCAGTTTGGTAGCTGCCAGCTTTTCCAGACATTCTGGATCATATTGTTTGGCTTGTTAGGTTGCATATTCTTGGTCGTCGCCAACTTTGTCATACGACGTTCACCATTTCAGCAGTAAAGATGGGAGATTGCAGTCTGATGCTGGCTTTTGATAGTATGATGTTGTGTGTTCATAGGATTCAGGAGTGGGGAAGTCTAGCATCGTCATGCGCTTTGTGGCTAACACGTACAAGCAAGCCCTCGAGAGCACAATTGGGTGAGCAGTTCTTTTACATACAGTTACTATGGCTGTGTAAAGATCGGCCATTTTGCACAGTTTTGATTACTACAGACCACCCTAAGTAATAGTATATTTGTATGTATGTATGCACTACCATTACACTTCATATATATATCATGCCTGACTCCAAAGGACCAGGGTGGTGATTTCTGTGGTTCATCCTTATCTTATGGTGGTATTTTCCATAAACTTAGCTGTACAGTGTACTTCAGAATATTTTCATGTACATGTCATTGTGTATGTCATTCAGTTCCTGGCCCCAGTAACTTCCTACATCGTTTCATGGGAAACGCAGGCTTGTACAGATCACTGTGTAAAGTAGGAGTATAAATTTCTTTAGTTCAGATTACTCTCCTGATGTACAATGTGGTGCGTCCATTTTTCCATGGTTGCTAAAACACTGGCTTGATGCAAAGCACATGCACACCATTGGGTCAGGGCCTTATGATTTATGACAAACTCATCTTAAAATTTCATCCATTTCAGGGCATCTTTCATGAGCAAATCTCTTGTTGTTGATGGAATGGGATACCGATTCCAAATATGGGACACAGCTGGACAGGAAAAGGTATGTCAAATGAAAGGACTAAGGTGCACAATAATCCTTGCAAAGACTGCCATATTGTGGCAAATCTAAAGTGTGTGCAGCAGAATAAATGGGATGGAAAAAAAAGGCTCTGAGTTTAGCAGGTTGTGGCTCAGTAGCTCAGTACATTTGTGTTGCTACTCGTGCAGTGAATCCGGTATCAGCAGGTTGGACCCCTAGCCTAGGCACTGGCAGGAGCAAAAATGCTTTCTCCTAATGTTGCATGTTTCCTTTGTCTTTGTGAACAGGGCGTGTTTGAGTGATTTGTTTTCACAGTCAATCTAATGTCATTGGCCTGTCCAGGAATGGATTTACTCAAAAATGCCAATGAGACATTGTCTCCTTGACCAGTCATTTTTATGAGACATTTTCATTTTCTTTGAGACAATCAAGTTCACCCGCATCACTCTGTCACATGTCTGTACCGAGAGCCTGTTCCTACTAGGCTAAGTGCAGTGACGTTCAGGTTCAGGTGAACGGAAAAGGACCTCTCGATCGCAGAACTGAGAAAACTAACGCGCCAATATTTTTTGCAACTCTTTCGAGCGAGAGTTCCTGGCAGCGCGCGCGGTGAGCTTGATAAGTAAGCCTCATCACTAAAATTAGATTTGTGTAACAGACTCTATGACTGACACGGACAGTGCATCTCTGCTTCGCGTTGTCAAGTGCGCTTGTGATGTCATGTTCGTGCGACATATGACGCATTCTGCGAAATTTCTATGCGACATTTTATCAAAATATGAGACATAGTCGCACGGCGCGCGAGAAAATCAATCCCTGCCTGTCAGACTGTCTGTATTGAACAGTTTTCAGGGCCCAGGGATGTTGATTGCTTAGTGGACTGGTCAACCACCAGCCTATGAGTTTAGCAAGAAAATGTTCGGTGTTTTGTTTGTTTGTTTTTTCTTTTCTTTCTATTGTATGCATGCTTGAACAGTGACAACATTTTTTCTTTTAAAAAAATATTCCTTTTCGGCATTACGAGTACGCATGCGCAAACCTGTTCTCACGCCGTCTTGCGTGGTAAAGGGGTCTAAGCTCGGTAAAGGGGTCTGGAAGTCTTTTCCTGTTCACTACCAGCAGTGCCACATACTCTTTTGCTAGGGTTTTTGTTGTCTCCGATGCTGAAGGCACCGGCTTCTTTCCAAAAACGTGGCACGCCCAAACCAGCGCCATGCGGAGGTCTTCTTTGCTGCCTGTTGTTTTCAAACCCCTTTCGCGCAGAAAATTCTGTATGTCGGGCACTCGATCTCCAGAGTATAATGGCATCCATCTCCGTCACGCTGAACAAGCTTCTTACTTACACTCCTTGAATTCAAACGCAAAAGCTGCGAAAAACCAACACACCACGCTACTTTCGTACTGTCGTCTGCTGTACGACACGCTCGACTGGTACAAGTTTCGCGTTGAAGTCTCGTGAAGTGCGCGAGAACAGGCGGGAAGTTGGAATGCTGAATCCGGTTATAACATTCCTGGAATAGGGCTTGTCACGTTCAAGTAGTGTAAAGTGTAAGTCTGAGTTTGTTTCACAGAGCTGAGGTGAGCTGAAACAGAAAGATAGTCAAATACTGAAATAGTTCAACCCACTTTGCCAGGAAGCCCAGAAAAAGAAAATCCTTTAAGTGAGAAAAGTGGCTTTACACTTTTAAAAAAAATTCTGAAAACAGTTTTTAAAAGCATGCACATGCACTATTATTTCTGAATTTGATTTAGAGGGGCGGTCAGTTCAACTATTTACATGTATTTCCATGCTAATTCAGTAGCACTTCATCATAACAAAATCATTTAGAACCAAGTATACCAGTGTTAGTTGTTTTCACTTTGGCAGTTGTGTAGCTACCTCGGAGGCTCGGTAGCTACACAAACAATCGAACCATCGAGGGGTTAGTCTTTCGCCGTAAACCACTCGAACTAATCATGTTGATGTAAGCTCTATTTCTGCTGGGAATCAGGTGCCAAACAGAGCATGTTTCAGCTGCAATTTAAGATCTTCCTGGACATGTGAAATGATTATCGTGACATCTCTGCTGTCACCACATGTACCATGGCTCTGTGGTTAAAGGATCAGGTGTACTGTAATCAGCAGTCAGCTTGATGTGACACCTGCTGTGATTACCAGCTGTAATAATGTGCATGATGAAAACTCAGGTGGCACAGGTGTCATTACTGTGCCTGTAAGATCCACTGTGTGAATGCGCGAAAGCAAGTTGCCCTTTCAGGAGGTCAATCCCTTTTAATGCAGTTTTCACGAACATTACACCTTTCTGTGGGGAGATGTTTCTATGAGGGTGTTTGGTCAGCACACCTGATCATAGGAGGGTTGATTCTGAAACAGAAAGTAGTGTACATCAGTTTGAGTTGTGACATTTAACAATAATTACACACAGGCATAATTATTTCCAGTAACTGTGATTGGGAGTTGTTCAGAATTGCATTATGTGCGTAGTTGTCACTTGAACTGAGTGTTAGGTTACCATTATTTTGGGAGTTCTTGAAAACTCTGAACACTATTTTCTGGATGATTATGTGATAGGTAGTCTCTATTCTGCTACGTACGTCTTGTACACGCATGCAGGAACGGAATGATGTAAAAATGTGTCAAGACTTTGCCGATGAATGTTGTAGCATATTGCAGTGAACCTTGGACTGTGAGCAATTTTGTAATAATAATAATAATAAAGGGTATTTATGGCGCCCCATCTCGCAGAGCTCAGGGTGCGTACATAAACATAACATAAAAACAGCGTATATAACTTACCACACACACACACACACACACACACACACAGATTTTTTTGCAGGTGGCATGCAGAGATGGAGGGGGGGGGTGGATCTACTGCATGGAGAAAAGATGTGTTTTAAGTTGAGATTTAAAGACTGCTAACGACTGAGCATGGCGGATGTAAACCTCTTGCTTTGCTGCACTCAGTTTCCTTTCGACTAATTCCAGAGTAAGCAGATCCATGATTAGCCCTAATAGATTCTCCACACTAAGACTCAGTAGGAGGAACTACTTAGCCTCGTATGAATTTAATCAAGGATGTATTTCACAGATGGATTCACTTCTAATCAACATTTTTTTCTTCTTCTCCAGTTCCGTGCACTAGCTCCAATGTACTACAGAGGTGCGGCAGCTGCTGTCATAGTGTATGACGTCACACGGCCGGTAGGAATGTTACTAAGCAATACTGAGACGCTGACATGTCTGTTTAGCAGAGCTGTGGCAGCCTAGAAGTTAACATATTTTATGTTAAGGTGTCTTTAAGAAATGGAGAATGTGATTATGAAGGCTTGGCAGCATTACCCCCACCGTCATATTTTTGCGTTACCCCTTCATGTGAAAAACACTGATCTGAGGTGGCCGCAGCACGTGCGGTCATGTTCTCCGTTTCTTTGCTGCCTTTTGCATTGTCTTTTCAGCGCTTTCTGGATGTGTACCTTTTGTCTGTCTGTCTTTTTGCTTTGTCTTTTTCCTCCCTAAGATGATTTTAAAATTCATATGGTGTGTGTGTGTGTGTGTGTGTGTGTGTGTGTGTGTGTGCGTGTGTGCACGTGTGTTCACACATGCTTAGTTTAGACTTCATGTCTGCAATAGATCAGCCAGCTGCAAGTGACTGTAATGCACACTAAACCAACACACATACTCATTTGAACCACACACACGCACTCACACACAGAACATGAACGTATTACAGTCATGCCAATTCAGCTGTTCAACTGTGAGGACTTGGAATTGTATTTAATTTGACTTTGTGTGCGTGTGCTGAATATTCACAGACGATGAGGAGAAAGCCGGTGTAACCGGAGAGAACCTCCTGTGACCGGCTCGAGTGAACAATAACAGATAATATACTTCATATAATTTGTTTCAGAATACCTTCAAGTCTGTCAAAGCTTGGGTGCAGGAGTTACGCAGCTTTGGTCCTCAGGACATTGTGATTGCTATTGCTGGAAATAAGTGTGATCTGGAAGATCTACGAGAGGTGAATGAGAAAGGTACAATACTAGGGTGGTTGTAGTCACTGAAGCAATTTTTGCAGTGATCCCCCCAAAAAACAAACAAACAAAAACCACACACACAAAAACAAACAAACAAAAAAACAAAAAGAAACGAACAAAGCAAATTGATATAAAAATGTACCCTCGGGGATTGGGTGTTCTTTTGTTTGTTTTTTGTTGTTGTTGTTGTTGTTTTTTTGTTTGTTTTTAATTGTTCTGAATCTTATGACACTTACACTTGTTACAGGAAACTGTCTCACTCTCACCTTGACATCTGTGCTTCCATTACATTAACCTGCCACACCCATTACCTCAGACTTTTACATGTACTATCAAGAAGGGAGTGTATGCACATGATTATGCACTCGCACCCAGAATGTGTTAGAGGATGATTTGCAATAGGTACACATGATTTTTATTGTTGTTGTTTTTATTTTATTTTGTTCAGATGCAGAGGAGTATGCCCGCTCGATCGGAGCCATTTTTGGCGAGACAAGTGCCATGACAGCTGTTAACGTCCAGGAAATGTTTACAGCTCTAGGTAAGTTCTGTATCTCTGTGATCAAAATTGCTGAGTTAAAGTGCTGATGTTATCAAGCCCGGTTTTGTTTACTGTAAGGAATATGTTTGTGGAGGCATGTAGTGATGTTAGTTTGTGGGGAAGAGGTGTGGTTGTATTGATTTACACACTGATTGGTTACTGAGCACTTCTGCAGACGTTCACAACATAGATTTTTTTTTTTTTTTTTTTACCTTGTGTTACTGAGACCAGCCTGCTGTTCAAGCCCAAACCTTTCAGATGAGGTAACTGGACACCTGCCAGTAGTCATTATCAGTTATTATGTGCCATTGTTCAGCTCTTACAAGTTTTACTGTCAGTCTGTTTTGTTCAAACCGACAGCTGAAGGAGGGACGTGTTTTTTTTTCTGTTTTTTTTTCTCTCCCAGTAGGAAATGATATGAATGCTATGTCATGTGACAATCTACTCAGTATGTGATTTAGTTGCATGCATACATACATACGCACACTCCATTGCCATGCTTTACTGAGGTTGGTCTTATGCTGAACATGGATGCTGTGAATCTTTTTTGTTCAGCACGTCAGCTTCCTGCCGAAGAACTTTCACACATGGGCCACTCCAGCAGCACAATCAACCTGCGACGACAGAACACACAGGAACAGGCTCGCAAAAGAAGTTGTTGTGGTGGTGGAGGAGGAGGAGGAGGAAACAGATCATCTTCAAGTAACCCTTCCACTTCTCGTCATGGAAACAGACTGTCATAATGCTGTAACGCTGATTTTTGTTTAGGGATTTTTTTATTATTTTTTTTTTAAGCTCAGGACATCATTGTCTACCTGTCTTTCACAGCGAGCCACATCAGTTTTTGTCGATTTGCTCATTTGGATCTCTGAAAGTCTGTTGTTCAAGATCATTGTGTTTGTGTGCAGTGGCCTTGCACATGTATCCAAAAATACAAAGTGGAAATGTGTTTTGTGTTGGCAAATTCTGCCTTGCTCATTGATACTGTGTCTTACCTGTGCCATTGTCCCTCGTTTATAACCAGCACCTCTAGTTTATCAAGAGACAAGTCTCATACCAGTGTAGTACACTGTCCAACATGTATGCACTTGCACCTGGTACCAGTTACTGATTACTTGAATGTATTGAGACAGTTAGGACTTTTAATGACTTCAGCCTAACGATCCGTAGTAACTGCAGAGTGTCTGTAAGGGTCTCATTACTGCCTTTCAGCTGCATCAGGCTTGGAATTGGATGACACTGTCCGGAAAACAGCCTGCATAGAGGCACTGAGCAGACAAAGATGCTCGTCTCTTGATAAACTTGTGAGCAGTACCTTAAAAATGTTTCCATCTGTCCTCCCTCTCCCTCTTCATTTTGTGATGGCTTGAAGTAACTAGTCAGCAGCACATTGTGCACTCATGACACTTTCTTCATTGTGATGACTTCGTAACATTTTTGCAGTTTGTCATGTGCAAGGAACATATACATGCATGTGTACAGTTTCTCATGAAGATGTTTCTCTTGGTGGGTTCTTTTTTTTGTTTGTTTGTTTTTTTTTTTTGTTTTTTTTTTTTTTTGGGGGGGGGGGGGGGGGTAGTTGTTGGTTTCCCGTTTGTTTCTTTCTTTTATGTTGGTGTCCATTTTTAGTCATGATGTCAAAGTGCTTTTATAGAATAATTTCTTTCCTTGAAAAGCACTTGTCAGGTTTCCAAAAAAGCAGTAAAATTTTGATTTAGGCTGGTTTCACTTACACAGACGAAACAGAAAACACTGGCTGTTACCAAATGAATTAGGTCACAACTTCCTGAATAATCTTTTTTCTGCAATGAACAGGTATACAAAAATGGCTCCCTAAAATATTATCACCGAAAATCGGCAAATCGGGTTACCAAAGGCACTACATGTAGTGAGCACCGTAAAACAGAAGTTTGATTAGTATTATACTGGCATCTGTGTTTTTCAGCTTCCATTTCATACTTTTGGATTGAATTTTACTTTTTTAAAATCAGATATTTGCCTTGAGATTCATTTTCTGTTGGGAGAAAGTGTGCATTTAAAAAATCCTGTACGTATGATGATGTTATTTTCAATGGTTTTCAAATGGCAGGCAAAAAGGCCAGTGGCACTGCATGAACACATCAATGGTGGCAAGTCGTGGATTTACCACTTTAAACAATTCATGATCAGTTCTGCATCCTGATTGCATTCTATGTGTAATGTATTTGTATACCACCCTGGTATGTGATCATGTATAGTACTTGTAATGAAGAATGTACAAATATCTTTGCTCCCCCCCCCCCCCCCCATGACGCTGCCGCGAATTAGTCTTTGTCGCCGACGCGGCGTTAAGCCTAAAAATACTCTCTCTCTCTCCCCCCCCATGACATTTCCAAAGAAATTTTTGTACTGTACATGTATCACCACATGTATTCCACCGTCTCAAGCATTGCTCCATGATGTATCAGCTCACCCAGTTTATTTAGAAATGTCCATCGTCAGTTTGAAAGCTTATAAATGTCATTCCGTTTGTGATGCACCCAATGTTTAGTTTAAGCACAGTGTGTATGTTGGTTTTTATATTGTTGTTGGTCATTGTGTGTTTTGCTAACAAAGGCAAGGAAAGTTTTGTTAAGGGTATCCCAACCTACCCTACCTTCACAGCTACATGTAGTACGTTTGTTTGTTCTGTTGTTTGGACTTACCCGTACGTCATATTTCAAATTTTGACACTTTTTAAAAACTTAAAGAAAAAAAAAAAAACACCAAAGGAAACCACAGTAGATGCTTGTCCGTCTACCCTTGTCTTTTTTTTTGGGGGGGGGGGGGGGGGAGGGGCTTTTTTCTTTTTTGCCAGTGTACACCCACACTTACATTTTTTAACCTGTTTTGGCATCATAGTGCAGACTGTGTGCCCAGTGTAATATGAGAAAATGTATGTACAGCATGTTACAAAGAGGAATACTTGCTAAACATCACAACTGTTGCTAATGACACTTATCATTGTTTTAAAGGCTAAGTACTTAGAATGCAGAATCACAAACCATTTGAATGCCTTTTATGTTGGTGTGAAGTGTGCCTGTTGCAGTTTGACATTTTTGATAACTATTTATAATCAGCTGGCATCAGAGAGCGAGAGTGTGTGTGTGACTCGTAACAGAAGTGTCTGACAGTGAAAGTGTTTTGGCGCTTACCTGTTTGTTTTTGTCTCATTCCTCCTGATCAGGGCAAGGCAAATTGTCTTTCAGAAAAGTGTTAATTCATGCATTGTTGTCTATTATTTTTTTGTACAGTTTTTCATGTATGAATTTAATTTTTTATTTGGATTAGCTGTTACTGTGGGCAAGCAGCAATGTTTTAGTACTTTCCCTCAGTTTTTAAATTAGATACACCTTTCTCTGTGTTGAATTCTCTGTTCATATACCTGTAGTAAAGATTGTGTCTGTTACCTCGTAGACCCTTGCGCAAGTATTAGTATGCAGTCAAAGTGAAATACAGCTATGAACTTTGTATTATACAAGGTTCATGAAGGGGACTACTGTAATGTTCTTTCTGGTACATTTTGATTTTCACTTCTTCCTTTAACCTTCCGGCTACGTCGCTAAAAAACTTCTTAGTCCTACATCGTGTGAAACAACTTACCCATGGTTTTTATAGGTAATTTTCGACTTATTCCTAGTCCTACGTCGTGGGAAACAAATTACCCATGGTTTTTACATAGGTAATTTTCGACTTATTCCTAGTCCTACGTCGTGGGAAACAAATTACCCATGGTTTTTACATAGGCAGATTGTAGCTTATTCCTAGTCCTACATTGTGGGAAACAAATTACCCATGGTTTTTATATAAGCAATTCACAACTTATTCTTATTTATTGTTTAATTACTCTGCTAATTACAAGTTAAACAACACAATTTTTGGCATGAACATAGTCAAACCATTTATTGACAAAGTCATGAAATTTCAAAGGTGTGACCTAAATATTGACCGAGATACGTTCATCTAAAGCACTGTCTGTGCAACTTTTTACCCACAACGTAGCCGGAAGGTTAAACACTAAAAAATTCTGTGCAGCACTGTTCCACATTATTCTGTTTTGTTAGCACATTTTCAGATGTGTTGTCACATTCATACTTGCAGTGGATGTTTGTAGTGCATGTGGAGTGTGTTGGCCTCTGTTCAGGAGGTCACAGAGAACTTTACACTAAGGTATGTAGTTCCGGGAATATTTTCTTAACAACATTTTGATCGTGATTCAGGTGTGCATTCCTTCCCAGGCTGAGCTGAATGAGTACATGTAATATGGAATAAATATTAATGTGAATACCATTTGTTTTTGTTTTGTTGTTGTGCTTGCTATTTTCAACGATGATGTGTGAATGAAGTGTGAATGACCGAGACCAAGTATTTTCCATAGATAACAAAAACAGTTGAGAAAAAATTGATTTGATTTTTAATGTCTTTTGTGGTGGCACAGAATGAACACTATATCCATACATGGCAATCTGTACACCATGTTCAGTGTGATCAGTTCCAAAGTCCAGTACTTGTGTGCACATTTCATTGAAGGAATGACCAGTCATGCATGTTATCAATAGGGGCAGTGAAGTTACATTCACGTATCAGTGACCCCATCACCACCACCAATACCAGAATCAGGATGCATTTTCATCATATGATTTTTCAAGGTCTGCAGACGAGTCAGTCCTTTTCCACACAAGTGGCACTTGTACTGTTTGTCTTCAACATGCATGGCCATGTGTTTATCCATCACCCCCTTTGTCTTGAAGGTCTTGCTGCAAAACTCACACTGGAATGGCCGGCCCTCGACGTGAGTCTCCAGGTGTTTCTGCATGTTACACTTGTAGGTGAAGGTCTTATCACAAAGACTGCACTTAAACCTCTTCTCCTGGTGCTGCTTACTGTGCTTGGTCAAGGAAGACAGCGTGTGGAAGCCATTCCCGCAGACGCGGCAGTGAAACGGACGCTGCATCCTGTGAGCCTTCATGTGGGCTTCAAGGCTCTGGAGATTGCCGAGCACCTCACTGCACTCCCTGCATTGCAGCATGTTGAGAGAGTCTTGAACAGGAAGGCGTTTTTCACGACTTTGCGAATGTGAAGGATCCACCGGGCACTGGCCCGACACAAGCTCTGTCTGGCACTCTTTACAGCAGTGTGCACGCTTCCTGTGAGAACACAGGGTCGTCATTCGCAAGAACGCCTTTCCACACTGCTCACAGACAAAACCCTTGACACCAGTGTGAGCTTTTATGTGAGCTTGCAGCGCATGTCGATACTTGAAGTGTTTGCCACAGATGTGACATACCCCTTCTGTCTTATGGTGCACTTTTTTCCGGTGTTTTTCACAGTCCCTGCTGCATGAAAACCTTTCTCCACAGAGTTCACACTCCACAGCCTTCTCACCTGCATGTCGGATCTGTGTGTGAACTGACAGGCCAGCTTGTCCGATGCACTTTTTACCACACACTCTGCACACCATGATATTCTTTTTTGGGCTTTTTGGTGATTTTGTACCCTCTGTTGTGCTGGTGCCTAAAACTTTACTTCTGTCAGGTTCTTTATTGGCCTTACCTTGACGTGTTCTGTTTCTTTTCTGTTTCTTGAAACGTACCACTAAAGCATTTGATGCTTTCTTTTCATCCTTGAATTTCCTTTTACCTCTTTCCTCTATTTTTACTTTGGTCCTTTTCCTCTTAAGCACTGACCTTGGATGACTAACTTGGCCAGTATACACATCATATTCATCATCCAAAGACGTTTTTGCTTTACGTTGCTTTGCGCCACAAGACTTCTTTTTAGACACCTCTAAATCCAACACTGCATTACTGCTGAAGAACTGATCAGTTGACAGAGGCAACAGTTTTCCATGAGGCACTGGATTTTCAAAAGTAACTGGTGTGACAGGTGATGACGAAGAGACTGGCGAACAAGGTGAAACTGGTTGAGTTACATCAAACACTTTGTATTCTGATTTAACATTTTGTATATCTACCGTTGAAGGTCTGCTGCAACTTGTGCCGCTTCTGTCAGTTAAGGCACACAGCACTCTACAAAAAACAAATCCTTGTAAAAATGCATGTATCTGCATGCAGATGTGTTCACGAGTTCTTCCACAGAAAGGTTTCATTTTAGAATGTGTCTCCAAGTCTGAGACGGTACATTTTTCATAGTTTGTGTACAATAAAAGCTTCCTACAAACACAACAGGGTGTGAAACTGTCTACCTTGGTGTCTGAATCACTGCTGTGTTGTCCCGAGATTTGGTGCAAAGGGCGTAGTACATCATCCTGCATTCTGATGAAAAAAAAGTACACTTAAAGTGCCTTGGTTTGTAAATGTGTCACAAAATATGTATCTGTTGAGCAGCACTGTGTCACCTGTACTGCAGGCATTCCCAGCTTATGAAATGATTTCCCTGATGGGCACTACTTTGCAGAGCAGGTGAAGATCACACATCAGGTGTGCTGGTAGTTTGGCTGGATGTCTGGTGTATGTCTTTAGCAGTCTTTGCTATGCACACTCATCTGAAACAAAATTAATACAGATAGCATGAGCAAGTTAATTTACTTCAGTTTTCATGTACATTTGATTGTACACATTTGAACTAGCATACGAACACTGTACCAGAGTAACTAGAATGTATTCACTGCGAACTTTTGGGTACAGAAGGGGTGGTGATGCTATGTGTCACTGTGTGCACGTGCATGTGTGCTGACGAGGGCAATTAGAAGTATGTCTGTACTGTGTCTCTGTCTGCTTTCTTTACATTTTTCGATAAAAGAAGGATGGATTTTTTTAATAATCAAATTCCCATTTGATTTAGTGGCCTACACAATGAATGGAAACTGTCAAACAAGCACCTGAAACGGGTGACCTTTTGCAGATCAGCTGAAATTTTGCAGTAGAGCTACAGGCACGTTGACAGAGACCAGCGTGATGATTGTGAATGAAAAGTGATAATACACCAATCGCAGAAACCTGAAAAATTTGTGCATCGATACTCTGTCGTCGTCGGCTGGCATCATTCACCAAGGGTTGTCACTGCTTCCGGTTCCAACTCAGTTATTTCCCCTCCACAATTGAAAGCCTCGATGGCTCAATGGTTGTGTTAAATTCTGACGTTCAGAATGTATTGCTTCCGACTCGCGCATAAATAAATTTACCAGAGCTAACGTCTCAGCTTCAAGGTTCAACAAAGAGCTGATAGCATTATCCGTGACTGAGGCACCATCTTCTTTTATTTATCTGGTGACCAGTCACAGACAATCTCAATTTTGCATGTCATTTTAGTTTGTTCTGTACTGAAGGCAGCCACACACACACACACACTCAGAATGGCATACAAACACACAATGCACATGTATCAAACACAACAGATGAAAATGGTTGCACATTATATATTTATTCGGAAGTTAGTACAGTGGACTTCGGATATAAGAACAGCGCCGGGGCCAGCATTTGGGTGTCCTTATAAGCGAGGTTTCTTATAAGCATACCTCGGATATAAGGTCAGTTGTGCTAGTGTGTGTTCTTATAACCAAGGAAAGAAGAAAATATTGTGGACAACTGTAAAAAGAGTCGTATATCGACCTCTAATGGTCTGTGTGCGTGCGTGCGTCTGTGTTTGTGTGTGTGTGTGTGTGTGTGTGTGCACAGCAATCTCTTGCTTGTTTAAGCCTTTGCGTCAATGAAGTGGAACTTGCTGGTTGGCTTGATCTCGATGCAATATAGTTTACTTTTTTTGCGTACGCGATCGAAACATAAATTTAATGCAAATAACTCTAGAAGTTATGTAACAATAGCTGTCTTAATGAAAATGAGAGAGAGAGAGAGACAGACAGACAGAGAGACCGTGAGAGAGAGAGAGACAGAGAAAGAGAGTTACGATCACATTTTGACAAAATGACTTTAAAGAATACAAGGATACAAGGAAATTTATTGGCCAAGTTTTCAACAACAACAAAAAACAAGATGGCCAGACATTCAAATGTGTTCCCAGTCTACGGCGTTCGCAGGGGAAAATAACGGTTTTTAACGACCCCTCCCCCGGCCTCCCCGCTCCTCCCCTCCCCACTCCACAAACTCACTGCCACTATCCATCTGTCTCTCTGTCGGGTTGTTAGTGTAAGTGAAGTTCAGAGGCAGAATTCCGTGAAGAAATGTTTCTTGGAAATTCCGGGAAATGAAACGAAACGAAAATGAACCTAGCATAACTTCTACTTTCGGTTCTTATATCCGAGGGGAGGTCGTGTTGGGAACAAGATGGTGTCTTTACAAGCGAGGGTTCCAAAAATAGAATAATCGCAGACTTCTTAGAAATGATCATTCCTACTTGCGGTTCTTATATCCGAGGAAAGTTTGATGTGGGGACCTAGCAAGTGCTGTCCATATAAGCGATGAACCCTATATCAGAGGGTTCTTCTATGCGAGTTTTAATAAGTGATCACAAAGAACAACTTTGGCAGGGACCTGCTTTGGGGTGTCCCTATAAGCGATGGTTCTTATATCGGATGTCCTTATAAGTGGAGTCCACTGTATAAACAGAAGAATGAGCATGTACAAAACAGTTACTGAAAGGTATGCTACAATTCACTGAATACCATCATGTTATCCTCATGTGACCACAGTGTCAATAGCTGCGTGAATTTATACAATTCACAGTCATGCCTACAGGTACAGGTACTGTGTCTAGCTGTCTCATTACTATGCATGTTGATATACAATCATGAACTGTCAATCATACAGGTCAAGAAATATACAAAATTCAATCATCAGGAATGCATCACGCAACTGACATTTGTCAGAACATTTCACGGTAGTCTAGTGTTAGAACCCAAGGTTATGAGCCTATTCTGACAATCTTGTCAAAGTCCTTGCCATACAGTACACATCATACGCACTGTATGATACAGTTTCTTGTCTACCTGGTCACTTTTTTCCTTAAAAAAAAAAAATCTAAAGACCAATCAGTAATACCATATATACATGTATCACTATTTACCATATTTGTATTAGCTGTTATTAACTTCCCTGAAAATTTTTTTTTTTTTTCCAATGCAAAGTGGAACACTCCATCAATCTCATCTGTATGATTACGACCGAGGTTCTGGAGAGAATTTTTACAGAAAATCACTGATCACATGTATGCAATCCAAAATGCTTTTTCTGCATTCATTCTCTTTACCATGATGACAGCAAGTAATTAACTAGAGAGGAAAGGCACAACATTTTTTTTTTTAAATTTTATTTTAAACAAAGGATGTTGAAGGACCTGTACTGAAATATTATCAGGCATGTGAATAAACAGCCAGCCAAAAGATACACTGTAAGTAAATAAAGAGACAAGGCAGGAAACAAAACTGCTGATGTACACAAAGTGGAACTGGAGGTGCTGACAAAGAGCAACTGTACTGAATGAACGGAGCCCCCCCCCCCCCCTCCCCCCTACCTAAATCTTGATGGATTATGAATTTTTAAAACTGATCTTTCTCCTACTCATATAAAATAATGAACCGAGAGTTGGAAATAATCACACTCTTGCGTAAAAATGCAAATAAAAACACCAGAAAAGTTTGCAATGATTATGGATATCAGTACCTCACTACCTGTAATATTATTTTGTACAACTTCCATGTGATCAACAAACAGTTGGAGACCGGGTAGTATTTCTAAGCCACTGGGTGCATCTTTAACAAATGTTCTTTCAGCTTTGCTCGCCTAGTCAACCCTTTACCACAGATATGGCACTTGAACTGCTTCTCCTCAATATGCCTTGGAAGATGGGTATCCAGCGCACGCTTGTTTTTGAAAGTCCGGCTGCAGAATTCGCAGCTGAAAGGTCTGTCCTCAGCATGGGTTTCCTGGTGTTTCTGCATGTTGCACTTGTAGGTGAACTTCTTGGCACATATGCCACATTGGAACTGTTTCTCTTCATGCTGTTTGCTGTGCTTGTACAAATGTTGTGAGGTGTGAAACCCTTTGCCACACACCTGGCAGTGGTACGGTCGCTGCAGTTCGTGAGTTTTCACATGGGTCTCCAAGGCTTCAATGCTCTCAAACGTTGCACTGCACTCTTTGCACTGAAGTAAACTCAGACCGGATTGGTAATTGTACGTATACCTTGGCTTCGGGTGGTCAGGGCATTGGCCCGATATCAACTTTTTCTTGCAAACCCTACAAAAGTGACTCTTTTTGTGATCAATTAGGGTGTTTCCCCGTAGAAAGCCTTTCCCACAGTGTTCACAGACATATGCCCTCACACCTGAATGGGCCTTCACGTGTGACTGTAAAGTATGCCAGTACCGAAAGTGTTTGCCGCAAATGTGGCAAATAAATCGGTCCTTGCCATGAACTAATGTAACATGCCGCTCAAGATCGGTAGAGTAGGGGAATCTCTCATTGCAAATCTCACACTCATTGGCCTTCTCCCCTGCATGCTTGCTCTTCATGTGGAGAGACAAACCTATCTGCCCATAGCATTTCTGTCCACAAACCCGACAAACCTTGATATTGTTCTGGTGCTTGACTCTCACATGTGCTTTCATGGTCTTGGTATTGTTGAATCCCTTTCCGCAGTCTGGGCAGCTCACTGTCCATTGTTTCTCAGCACTTTCCTGGGTGTCATCGGAACTTTCCGCACTAAATGCTGCTGCTGCTGAATCAGGATCTTCACAACCCTCATCAAACACTGGTTTCTTCTCTCTCTTTTCCTTGGCTGGTTCAAGTTCTTTAACTTTTCGGAGTTTGCTTCTGGTGGACTGTGCTGCTGTACGTTGTTTTTTCCTTTGCTTGGCATGTTTAGTTTTCTCATGGAGTTTTGAATGACTTAGCTTTCTCTTGGTTGCCTTCTCTGATGCTGCTGATCTGTACTTTCCAGGAGGAAGTCGTTTAAGAGCAACCGAAGCAACTGATAGAGAATGAGTGCTGTCTGGAGCTGGCGATGGTCTGCTTTCTTTGAGCTCCAAATCATCAAAGAAAACTGCAGGTTCATCTCCGGAAAAAATGTCACTGCCAGGAGACGGAGGGCTGGGCTCCTCTTTTACAGCTGCAGAGCTGTTATAATGACCTGGAATTCTAACATCTTGAAAACGATCTTTCTGCACACAAGACACCACCTTCCCAAGAAGGAAACCTTGAACAAAAGTAAGTGCCTGTACCAGCACCTGTTCACAAACTTTACTGCACAGGAGCACTTGCTTGAAATGTGTCCCTACAACATCCAAGCTCTTCGAGAAGGCAAGTGTGTTAGACTTGGAGCACACACAGCATGCATCACCTGACTTCATTTTGTGGACCTTGCATTCAAAACAAAACTGCAGCCCACGAGTGATTATATCATGTGTCTATTAATCCACAAACTGTTCAAACCATCTACGTTCAAGCTACGGCTGGGAGACCACTGATACTGGATACTGATACTGTGGTCATGACATGTTCCAAAAGTGGATGAATTACTGGTCTTGGAGATCTGTGCGCTGCGATCATCCATTCATTTAATTGCTAGGCGCTGCCAACCTGAAACACGCACACGAGATAAACTTGACTTTTCATTACAACACTTCGTTTCCTGGCCTTTTTCTGTCACTCCATGAATGCAATTATTTAAATAAGTTACAAACCTTTTATGAATCCAACCTCTACCTCCACTTAGTGTCTCATACCAACTGAAATTCGACAATCCACGGTACAACCAACAAATTTGCCGTTGAAGAACCGGTACCGAGATTGCTTCAGCAGCCTTTGTATATATATCGACGATTACGAAAGCGGAAGGACTAATATAGTGGAAACTGTAATGCATGATCCAATAACAGTGGTATGATAGAAAATACATACGTGCACTTCTTTTCGTCACTCTGTAACCCATATATGCCCCAGCCACTCGAAAGGCATTGTATTGCAGGCTGGTCGACACTTCCATGGGAAGTAATAACTTCCGGTAACTGCACAGTTGTCTCCCATCGCCTTCAGGGTGGGCGGGGCATACTATGTGCATCTGCCTTTTTGCTCTTTGTAGAGCTTCGACATGTCATTCTTGCATCATTTACACCACACACACACATTGCTGATGGTATATAAGGTGCCCACACCAACTGTGATACAGTACATTTTTTTTCTTTTATTATAACAAGCCATATCAGGTAACATATATTGTTCAGACAGCCCTTGCCAACAAAATCATGTTCAGCAGCATTCACTCATGAAATTGTATTAGGCCTACCATTTGACATCCTGCATACCAGTGCAATGACAGTCTACTGTGGATGACTGACCACAAGAAATTCCACAACACCAATCTCTTCACTTGCATACTTACTATGTTCACCTAGTTCAAGCAACTTCTTTGAAATTACATGCACATTGTAAATCTGACACAAGAGAAATAAAAGTGACAGACTGAGCTAACTTTACTGAAAAACAAAGTCTTGTTCAGTCAGGAGGCAGGGTGCATTTTCTTAATATGGCTCTTCAGATGTTGAAGTCTAGTCAAACTCTTGCCACATATGTGACATGTATAGCATCTCATCTGCGTGTGTGTACAGTCCTTGTGTTTCTTGAGATTTTCTTTTATTCGGAAAGTTTTGCTGCAAATGTCACACTGATAAGGTTGCCCGTCTGTATGAGTTTCTCTGTGTTTCTTCATATTTCCCTTGTAAGTGAAAGTTTTGTCACACAGATCACAGTGGAACTGTTTCTCCTGATGCTGCTTACTATGCGAGTAGAGAGACGCTGATGTATGATAACCTTTTCCGCAAACTTGACAATGGAACGGCCGCTGCTGGTCATGGACCTTTCTATGCTGTTCAAGTGCATCAACACTTTCCATCATCTCTTCGCATTCAATGCACTGAAGCAAATTTGTGACAACAGTTTTATGTGAGCTACGCTCCTTTGCCTGTGTTACAGTTGGGTGTGCTGGGCACCGGCCTGATACCAGTTCTTTGGCACACATCGTACAACAGTGCAAGTATTTCTTATGGTTCCACAGAGCGGTGTAGCGCACAAATGATTTTCCACAGTGTTCACACACATAGCCTTTGATGCCCATGTGCACCTTGATGTGATCGTTTAAAGAATGCCGCGATCTGAAATGCTTGCCGCAGATGTGACAGACACCACGTTCCATGCCATGGTCTCGACTTTGGTGCCTGCTGCACTCATCACTGCTGAAAAACCTCTGCCCGCAAGTACCACACTCTGCTGGCTTCTCTCCGGCATGTTTGACCTGCATATGGATGGACAGACCTCTCTGCCCAGAGAAGAATTTTCTACAGATGCGACAGACCATTGTTTTTTGGTTGTGACATCTCTTTATATGTTGTTTCAAATGCACCAGGCAACTGAACTCCATCTCACATTCACTGCATGTTACTGTGGTCCTTTTCACTTTTAAACAATTTACACTTTCCTTTGCAGGGGCAGATTTGCATGACAAGAAAGAATCCACAGACGTTTGGGCAGCATCTATCCCACTTCCACAATTTTTGTGATTTTGGGAATGACCACATGACAAATATTCAGACCTGGAGTGTTTGCTTGGTGAATCTAAAAAAACTGGGCTATTGGTAGTTGACAAAACTTGTTCAGCAAAGGACAGAGGCAATGCTGATGCAGCACTCCCAGATGCTGCGGACACCAGTTTAGGTGAACAGGGACTGATGTCGTTTGGTGACACCAAAGAAGTCTCAGCCAACTCAGGGACCAATGTTTCATGACCATCAGCAGCAGAATGTGGCTGTTCTGTACTCTGACTGCAACTGCTCAGCTTATAAATACAGGTGCATAGTAGTTTTCCTAAAATAAAACCTTGCACAAAAGCTTGAATGTGGAAATAAATTTGTTCACATATTTTACCACAGCAGCAGGCATAGTTCACACATGGTGCATACACAGATACTTGATGCTCACCCTTATCAACAGACAGTAGCTTACAACACACTAAACACATGTAAGGTTTTTCCCCTATGCTAATTTCCGGAGGCACAACAACTTGCCGGTCATTTTGAGTAGTGAATTCCCTGTTCACACATGCCATTCTGATACTGATGCACGAAGTTGAAGATCGGTTCTGCAGCAAAATAGGAATTGTCAGCATCAACTTTTTCAGACCGCCTCAACTGATGTCCAGCTGCAAGGATAACACTTGGACAGGCATTTGGTTACATGTGCAACTGAAACCTGCAACAATACAAAAATGTAAATAAGGTACATGCCAATTTTTAAAAAAAAAGTTTAACACAAAACTACCAAAATTCCACGATTTTACTGTATTGAATATTTAATCCAATTTTTATTTTCAAGGCAATTACTAAACATCACTTTTTTTCTTGTTAATTATAAATTAATCAACACTGCACTTTTCATTCAACAGATTCTACTTGTTTGCTTCTTTTTCTAATAATAGGCATGTTTGCATGTGTACAGTTGTTCCCTTTTTTCTGGGTACTGGGATTCCCTGCACACACCCATCGATATTGCAGTCATCCTGCCGCATCAGCTGCCACTTTCATCTTGTGGTGCCTTTCTCATCACCGACCATAAATCAAACGATTCCGGCCTACCAGTGCCAGCACAAGCATACAAGTTTTCAGTCATGCATGCAGAAAAGAATATTTCAGTAACCTTTACGTATCCGGTCTCCAGCCAAACTACAAACATGAAATTTATCAGTTTCGATTCTCTCTCACACAGAGCCAAACCTGCGGATTTCTAGCTAAACACGCGCTGCAAGTAAAGGAAAACATTACTTCCTGTTTATGAAAAGTTCACTCCCCTGCCTACTTTCGTTTTCTCAGTTGCTGGACCCGTTTCTTTGTTTATGATACTTTGCCAATACATGCGATGTTATTGTCCGGTTTGTTGTTGTTGTTGTTTGTTTATTTGTTTTGTTTTTCCTGTCTCAGTTATGATACCGCTCAACAACAAACCTATGCAAAGGTTACGCTACGCTGGCAGACACTGATTCGACTGTGCTGCAGACCCCTACACAAGGACTGTGGCCTTCTGAAGTCAACAGAGAAACATCTAGCTTGTCTATCACATTACAGGTTAGGGTGAATATGTACATCATGACTTGTGTCTGCATATTTGCACAGTTCAGTTATTATACCGTGTGGTTTTTTCTTTTCGAAAAGTAACTGATTCAAGCACTGATAGGGGTAGACTCGAAAGATGTTTAGGAGAAAACAATGTTCCGGCTTCTTATTGCCCCCCTCACCCCTTTTTAATTTTTTTTAGCATAACAGAAGCTTGTTTTTGTATGTGTCCATGATGCCAGTTTGTTGGGGATTTTGTTGGTCTTTCCTCTGGTTTTTGTGATGCACAGCAGGTATTTCAGGTGTTCAGGCATTATTCACTGATCAATGTATCACCTCTTTCAGACACTATATGCTGTTATGTCCTAAAAGTACACCTGAAACTGGTGCCTCTTGATGTGGAAAGGACTGTAGACTGTGATGCACACCAGGTATTTTAATTTAGGTGTTTGTAATTCACTGATTTTACCTATTTCAGGTCAGCTTGATGACAGCGGTCAATAGATGTGAAGCTGTTGAGCCTGTCAATATTTTGTATAAGAATTTCAGCCTTTATTCAGTATCAAGTGTACTTCACAACTTCAAATTTTTACAGCCACACAGAAAATGTTTGTAGGAATGGTCAACCAACACAGAGTACCTTCAATTCTCAAAACAAAGGGAAAGATGAAAACAACAACAACAACAAAAACCCAACATTAAAATAACAAAACTGCAACTTCAACATGCCTGGAAAAGAAAAAAATCAGCTGCATACAAACTCTGTGTATGACAATGAAAAAAAGCCAGATGATACAGTTATAATGAATCCTGTGCTGGCACACTAATGGAGGAATCAATGGCACATGGATTCTCTTATTAAAACCGAGGTGCTTTTTTTCACCAAACAAACTAGATCATTTTGAAAGCATTAGGCACAACTAAGCAGCTATTCCACATTTTGTTTTGTAAATTATCCTGAAACTGCAGAAATAAGTTTAATGTCCAATAGATTGTATCAGCGTTTTTATCTCAGCTTGCAGTCTGGCAATTTCAGCCTCACAAGCTTTAACCCTGTCCTGCTCTTCCCCTACTTTCTGCTGCAACTCCTGTATGGTTGCCTGGTCTTGGATGTGCTGTCTGTAGAGCCAGTTCTCACTCAAACTTGCATCAGTATCTGAGAACAGAGTGTCCCTGTTAATATGTGATGTCTTGGCAGTGTAACAATGCTCATTCCACACAGCATTATCACCTTGTGTAGACATATTTCGGGTGGCATTGCTTAAGCCTGGCACAGTGCATGTGGGCCTACTTGAGCTTGAACTGGATGCACGAAGATTATCATTTTGAATGGTAGCGATCCCACAGCAATCACTAACAGTTGCATCCGCCTTACTGTTGAGAAAATATAGTGTGTCACCATCAGGGACAAAGTCTGGATCCAGCAGCAGTCTAGATGGACAGCCTGAAACATTAGAAAACCACTATTGGCATAAGCTAGGATAAAAGTGAAATGCATGTATATTGGTACTTTCTTGAGTAGAGGCTGCATAGCTATCTTGCATGAGATATGTTAGAATACATACTGTCATATCATAATTATAACCCATTACTGCAACAACAACAAAAATGATTTGTTTGTTGTTGTTGTAACTGAAGAAGCCTCAAAACTGATACTGACAGAGAGTAACGATCTGACTGTCTAATATCAGATGTACATTTAATGTAATTGTCATGCGCAATTAAGGATTTGTCTTATAACTTACGTGGCCTATTGGACGGGTAGCGCCTGTCCTTGGCATTACTCCTGGGTACATCCTTTGTGCCTGTGTGTCTGAACTTTTTTCGGCACAGCCTGCAAACAAAGAACTTGGACGGGACCATCGTATCTGGATTTAGGGAAAGTTCTTCGCACAGTTCATTGATTTGCTCTTGTGGACAGTGAAGCCCTGTTAAGGAGTACCGTTCATATCGTTCACGCGATTTTTTAATGATCTTTTTACCACAAGATTTAAATACAGAAAAGTCACTGCCACAGTACATGCACTGCCGCGGATCACCCATTGCAAGAAAGCACCTCGCCGGCCGGCTATCAGTGAAGTTTTCGTTAGTCACCCAGCCAGTGGTAGTTCCTCCGCAAGTCAGCTGGTATTACGGTGCCTGACAACACAAGAATTATAGGTTAAACTAGAACTGGAAGGAGCAGATGAAAGCCCCGGGGGTGGGGGGGGGGAGAGACTACCGGCTGAACTGAAGAGGTTTAGACTGACGTTCGCCGCCGAGTTCAGTGGTTGGTGTTTCTGTTCCTTGTTGAAATGCAATAAACCTTACACGAGACTTGACTGAATGGCATCTTTCTGATTGAGGCACCTTTTCTTCCCGAATGTAGCAGACTGGCGATATCGGCAAAATTCCCGGGTCAAGTCAGTCCGCACTACTTGCCGTGAAACGCGGCTGTCGCGGACTGATCACAACTGATGATAAAGTTTCACTGAATAACCACCCGGTGGCAGCCAAGGCATTTAAACGTGTTCCGACTTATTTACCACAAAGAAAATTTCAAACTTTGGTCGGAAGCGCGGCTGAAACCATTGCTTCCTCCCCTCCTCGGGCCCCCAGCGGACTTATCTGTAAGTGTGTGCACTGACTGCCGCCGGACGGCAGCATTCACTGACGGCCGTTCAGATCTACCCGGGGTCCCGCTGTCCGTAGTATACTGTAGTACGTCCGAGTTGACCGACCGTGACCGGGTCAGTACTAGTAAGGTCAGTCTGTATAATATGAACAAGTAGGTCAGTCTCCCGGCAGTCGATCCACCTGTATCAATGGGTATAAAGGCAGTGCTGAAGTCAGAAAACCGGCGATGGTGTTTTGAATTTTCGGTCACCTCAGAAACTGACACTGAAATACTGACGGATTTCACTGAGCTGACAAACAACCGCGCCAACGAAGTTTGACGAAAGGTACTTTTCACCGCTCGAGAGTTCCCCCTTTCCTGCCAAAAAGTATGATTAGCGGTAGATGACAAAATTGCAGAAAATTGGGAAATCAGTATCCCTCACCCCCTCCCTCGCACTTGAACCGGCGGGCCTGTCACAGTTGCAGCTTCGGTCAAATCACTCCAGTCTGAATAGTAAAACAGAAGCACAACGTACAGTTTTAAAACCTCGCTGTTGTTCTGTCCCCTTTCTTATTTCTCACTGGTTTCGGTTCTCGGTTTTTTTTTTCCCCATTGGGGACTGGCGACCTGTGCCGGCCTGGACTTTTTTTTCTTTTTTTTTTTAGTTGGGGGCTTTTTTTTTTTTTTAAAGATGGGGGTGGGGTAGGGTGGTGGTGGTGCTGAAGAGACCACACATGCAGTCGCTGCGGCTACACTGACTGATGAACGTAGCCGTGAAAAGACAGTCAAACGACGTCAGCTGAAATTCCCACTCTCACAATACCACCCATTCACCTAACCGCACACCGGGTCCTCCTGACTTCACGGTTCGCATGCTGTCTCGCGATCTAATGGCTCTGAGTCTGACTCGAGTCCACGCTTAGCACCGGTACTCAGTCTTTCAAGTTGATGTGGGGTCAGCGCTTCTGAGATTGAACTTCGGATGTTAGGTTTCTGACAAATATCAAAACGGTCCATGGTCCAGAAGGAGGAAACGTTTGTAGCACTTTGTGACCGTGACGACCGGCAGAAGTGGTAACTGAACCACGAGCGCGTCAGTCTGCGCTGAAAGCAGACTGACCGTGAGGCCCGGCTGCGGGCCGGGACTAAAATTAAAAACAACAACAACAACAAAACAACTAAAATCTGTGCAGTTTGGTACACATTTTCGGCCTGATTTCAGTTAAGAGTCTCAAAGGGGGAACACACTTTTCTTTGCAGAGGAACATATAATCAGTTCAGTCAAAGTGTAGCCCCGGCACTGCCGGAACAGAGGAAACTGTCTCAGTTGATCCTCCAAGAGGAAAACGATTTTAAATTAAGCCCTCATTATGCACACAGTCAACCTCGTGGGAGGCTGGCCGTAACTGAAGTCGCGCTAGTGTGTGCAGGGTTTCGCGTCCGTGGGAACTTGACTATGACCCAACACTGAGACAAATGTCAGGACGGTTGCCGTGTCCGGCCTTAACCTTCCGGCTACGTCGCTAAAAAAACTTCTTAGTCCTACATCGTGTGAAACAACTTACCCATGGTTTTTACATAGGTACAGTGGACGCCGGATATAAGCAACTCGGATATAAGAAAACTCGGTTATTGCCAACGAATTTTTTCCCCCCGGCCAAACTCTTCTTTATTATGTATTACAAAAACTCGGATACAAGAAACTCGCTTATAAGAAAACTCGGTTTTAGGAAAGCAAATTTCTTGTCCCGCTTGATACAAAAACTCGGATATAAGAAACCGAAAGTACATTTCCAAGAAAATTTCACTCATTGTAAGAAACCGAAAGTACATTTCCAAGAAAATTTCACCCATTCTAAGAAAACAGGTCAGGTCTGACGTCACTTAGGACAGGTACATGATGGCGCATGATTTTCTTTTCTTGAATTGGTTCTTTACCATTGTGTTCCGTGCAAAATTGAATGTTGGCAAGAAGAAAAAATACGAGATGCATTTTTGTTGTTCTATTGTTATATGTTGTTTTTATTATTATTTTGGGTTTTTTTTTTTGCCTGATTGAGAGCTCAGTCTCTCTCTCTCTCTCTCTCTCTCTGTATGTCTGTCTCTGTCTACAGGGCTCGCGTTAAGGAGAATAAAACTATCAGTATTAGACTAACTGTTGATCAATTCCTTTCTTAGACAATATACGTGGTCCATCTTTCCTCCATCCCCCTTCCCCCTCCCAACAGAAAAAAAGCTAATTTGCAGCTTTTTTCAGCCAAATTAGACACGGAAAGCATCGCATATCATAATCTAATGGGACGAGTGTTTTATAGATCAAAAGTTGATACATAATGCACTTTTAATATATCCTATAAATACAAGGGAATTCTCTCTCTCTCTCTCCCCTTAGTTCTTTTTTGTTTGCCTTTTTGTGTGTTTGGTTGGTTGGTTGGTTGGTTTGGTTGTTTTTTTTTTTTTTCTTTTTGTTTTTTTTTTTCTTACCACATGACCGCCAGCGCTACAGTTGGGAAGCAAAAACAGTATTTTCATGTTCAAACAAAAAAATGTGACATTGAAGGACACAAGCGCACTGGTGTATATTAACTCTACACATATATATTCTGTGCAGGTCTTTAAGAGAAACCAGATATTTCTTAATTTAATGCAAAACATACACGAACTGAGAAAAAAGAAATGTTTTAAACCTTTTTTTCACTGAACTCGGTTATAAGAAATATTTTTCAAAATACTTTCTTATATCCGACTTTCAGATATAAGAAAACTCGGATATAAGTTAATTATAAGAAACAAAAAAATTCACCCCCCTCGAGTTTCTTATAACCGGCGTATACTGTAATTTTCGACTTCAGTATTCCTAGTCCTACGTCGTGGGAAACAAATTACCCATGGTTCTTACATAGGTAATTTTCGACTTATTCCTAGTCCTACGTCGTGGGAAACAAATTACCCATGGTTTTTATATAGGCAGATTGTAGCTTATTCCTAGTTCTACATCGTGGGAAACAAATTACCCATGGTTTTTATATAGGCAATTCACAACTTATTCTTATTTATTGTTTAATTACTCTGCTAATTACAAGTTAAACAACACAATTTTTGGCATGAACATAGTCAAACCATTTATTGACAAAGTCATGAAATTTCAAAGGTGTGACCTAAATATTGATCGAGATACGTTCATCTAAAGCAATGTGTGTGCAACTTTTTACCCACGACGTAGCCGGAAGGTTAAAAGAATAGAACATTTGTCCTGGTTGCATGTGCGTTTCAGTATGTGTTTGTGTGTTTTATAGAAATAGATTTTCCTAGCATTTTTTGGATCGATTTTATGCTCTCTATTTTTGCAGCCTTGGTCGTCGGTTGTTTGGCAGGCGAAGTCGGCGCGTGCAGTGTGGGACCGACGCCCTCGACTCATGTGAAGGCGTAGCTGATGGCTCTGGGGTATCGGGAAGAGGCAGCTGTCTAACTGCAGAACTTCATACGCGTGGGAACTATTATAAGACATGATTATGTCTAGAGCACATATGGCTAACTGAAAAAAGTGTAGGACATTAATTCTATATGAATATGAAGAAAATGGTGCAAAAATGACAGGACATAAATGATGTCCACCTCTGTTTAACAAGTGGACATTTTGAAAATAAATTGTTCAATGACACATGCCATATGCAGGTATAAAGCCCAGCAATAATAATAATTTTTAAAAAAAACGATAAACGGAGTTTTGTTGCAGCTGCTTTACATCCCTCCCCCTCACCCCCAAACACACACACACACACACCAGGGTAGTACATGTGTATGTACTATGACTCAATCAAGCCTCCATCAATCCCTAAATTGTACCAGCAAGCTGCAAGTTTCATTCTTTATTCAAAATTTCAGTCTAACTTTATGAAATGTACACTAAAACGTGTAAATAAACTTCCTACTGAAAACAATAATCACTGAATTTAAGCCAGAAACTGACCTTTACTATACTCTAGTCTCTACACATAATGGTACATGTATGTGTACAGTATGTGATCGTAACAATATTACAAAATATGTCACTGAGTGAAAGTACATAGTCCCGAATGGAGCAAACTAATATGAAAGTTTTTTTTAAAGTGCAGAAATGTGTACATGTTTAAACGCAGTACTGCTTGAATACCAAGTGCTGTGAAGTAGAGGAACAAGCATATCATGGATTATGAGACAGTAGCTGATCTGACTGTTTCTGAAATACAGCTATCAGCAATGAAAAATGCATGGGTTCATATAAAGATGCCATCCATGCATACCCCCCCCCCCCCCCCCCAAAAAAAAAAAAAAAAAAATTTCCAGTCATTAAAATTTTAAATGTTAATTTATGACAATGCCAGTATTTAATTGGAATGTTTTTTAAAATTTAATATTCAAAAAGAATGAATGAAGGTCACACATCTGAAACATTTTGTTGTTGTTGTTGTTCTTAGTGATGTAAAACACTTTAATATCAATTACAAACAAGTTCCAGCATGAATTACTGTGAGCCACGGTGCATTTTTTCAATGTGATTCTTCAAATTTTGACGGCGTATCAGTCCTTTTCCGCAAATGTGGCATTTAAACTGTAGGTCCTCTCTGTGTTTGCGTGAGTGGGTTTTGAGAGCACTCTGGAGACGAAACGCCTTATGGCAAACCTCACACTGATATGGTTTCTCACAAAAATGAGTAGTTCTATGATTCTGCATGTTGCACTTGTACGTGAATTTTTTGCCACAAATGTCACAGGCAAAATTAGCCTCCTGGTGTTGTTTCATATGCACTTTCAGGTACACAGGTGACAGAAATTGCTTTCCACAACGCAGACACTGGTAAACGGTGTGCAGTGGACACTTGACTGCGGTCATCTTTGCTTCTTGGCACATTTCGCAGTTGTTGATTTCCTCTTTCTTGGCAGACAGTCCTTTCTTGTGTGCCTCAAGGAGTGGCCTGCACACATGTTTTTTCAAAACCCACCCAGCAGGAAATGATTCCAGGCAAAGTTTGCATTGAAATGGCTTGTCACCTGCATCCGGGTGCGCCACTGCTCTGTGAGCACTCAGAGTTGTGACACGTACAAAACCCCTTCCACATACATCACAAAAGTGTCGAATAGTTCCTGCATGTGCATCCAAGTGTGGCTGGAGGGCACTCTTGAACTTAAAGTGCTTTCCGCAGATGTGGCAGACACAGTTCTGGATGTTGTGGCTTTTGGATTTGTGGTTGTACAGCTCTTTGTAGGTGGTAAATGACTCCTCGCACAGTTCACAATTCTTTGGGCTGTCAGTGTTGTGTGTCATCCGCATGTGTAAGGAAACGCCAGCCCTCGATGTGAAAGGCTTTTCACATATGCTGCACAGCCACTTCAGCGTGTCCCTATGACACTTTCTTCTGTGGACAGTGAGACGTGTCTTTTTGCCAAACACCTTTCCACAGTCGCTGCAAGGGTACACTCTCATTCTGTCTGTATCAGTGACCTTTTCTTTGTGCTTTTCTACATAGTGAAGATATAGTCGCTGTTCAGTGGAGCACACTTTGTTACACTCTCTACATTTTAACTGCTCACGTCTTTTACAGTGTCTCCTGGTTTTCGCTGATGTTGATTCAGATACACCGTTCACCACTCTGGACTCTGGAGCAGTTTCCAAAATCTCCGTTGAGATCAAGGATGTCACATCTGGATGCTCTGTCTTGTTTTTCGTTTTCACTTTCATCTTTTTTGAGTGTGCATTTTTAGATTTACACTTTCTGTGACTTGCAGTACTGCGCAGCAGATGCTGCATGTCATCACCATCCCTTGCTGCAACCATATCTGCTGAGATATTTCCTTTAGATTGCACTTTTTTGCTGTCCACATTATCATCTTGATAACTCAGGGACACTGGAAAATCACTACAGTTATCCAAGTGGAACTCTCCAGCACTGTCATCAGCAATACTGCTATGGGTGAAGTCCCTCCCTGAAGACAACTGTTCACTGGTATCAAGAGAAAGTGTGCAGTCACAGTCTGATGAAAAGGACAGATGACCAAGAAGAACACACAGACTTTGTCCCACAATAATTCCCTGAATGAAAACAATACATTGTTGACAGTATCTGCAGAACTGCAGCGAGCCAGACTTGCATTTGGTGGAGGGTAGAAGCTCCCAAAGGCCTGGTGATGACACTGTGGTGATGCTTTTTGTGCAAATACAGCACGGAATACTGCACTGTGGCACAAATTTCTCTGCTATATCCATGCTGACTGGTGGATGATGATGGTGGAGGATACCACCTTTCTGACTGATAAGTGCAGAGACCTGGACTTGTGCTCCTTGCACTTACTGTGCTGTTTGTTGATGCTTTGTTAAGACTGCACACAGGAAAGATTCAGGTTAAGACAAAGCTGATGATTATTGGTCAAATACATTCCACCCTGTACTGTACAAATTAAAAGTGAGTTAAGAACTTATTCAGCAGTGGCTGAGACATACTCTATGTCCCTGGCTGTGGCTGGTAACAAATAAATAGGGCCAAAAGACTTTACAGCGTGTCACTCTAAGATCCACTCTGTGATGGAAATCGAATCCTACTTGGGTGACTGCCGTGCAGTCAGTTGTCTCAGGTTTATCACGGATGGAATTGTGGATGCATCTGTCACGTTTCTAATGAACTCGACTTATAAACATACTACATGTATGTACCTGGGAGTACTCTTCTCTCCCAATGAATCTTCGGATCCGCCTTCTCTTCTGACTTCGCCACTGAAGAGCTCTGGCTTTGTTCAGTAACCTCGGCACAAGTTTGGTGCATTCACATTCACACCTGCCTTAGCTGAAAGTGAACAACGCTCAATTGAATTAATTGCATTGCCTCTGTGAACTGTCATGAGGAATGCCTCACGATTTGCAGCCAGCGTTGTTATTGGTCTTCAACAAATCACTGCCGTTGCAAGCACTTCCCTAGAAGATGTTACCCCACAAAAGTCCGTGCAGTGCTTGCAGTATATCGTGCAGTGCTTGCAGTATATCGTGCAAACGGAAGGCTCCCGGTTTCTGTAAAATGTCAGTGAAAGAATAACAATCTGTATTCATTTTGCTTTATATTGTACCGTTCCGCTACAGTGCAACTGGATAACACTAGGGTGTACACGTTACGATAAGCATTTGGCAAACGTCCGTAACTTCCTCGGGTGGAAAGTGGTCACATGATCGTGCGGGCTCTGGTCACATGACATTGCAGGGAAACATGGCGGACGAAGACGAGCGGACCCCGCTTCTGACGGCCGAGGCAAACCAAAGCGTTCCTCCTCCTCCCCCATACTCCGCAGCTGGCGATAATGCAGGTAATGCGACACACGGATGTTTTTCCTACATTTTTCGACATCTTTTTTAATGTCAAACAACCGTTACACCAAGTAAGCAATCAGTGCGTCATTGAAAATTTACAAACTATGCTGAGTTCCGCATGGCATTCAAGTTTCATGGTCCCCTTGGACATTGTGAGGTGTACTGGTCTGCACAATCTGCCTATACTGAGTTTGCGGAACGGGGGAATAGTAACTGTGTCTGTCGCGTAGAATGGTTGGTAAGACAACAGTCTGCTAAATTAATATGCAGTCGTGTAACGTAAGGCATGGCATAATGCGATGTACTGTCTGCTGTTCACAAGGCACAATCACGATTAGATCTATGTAGTCCACAGTTCTAAAACATATAGCATATTTGCATTCCGATATTTTCTGTGGACAAGCACAATTATCCACACAGAGGAATGGGAAGTGTGTGTGTGTGGGGGGGGGGGGGAGATACATGTTGCCAAAATCATTTTGTGAAGCTGAATGCACTGGCAATCTTCATAAACAAATCCCCCATATATAAGTCAGTCGACACACAGCTAGTGCAGACATATGAGTTGGATGAAATTTAGTTATCCTGCTACACCATGGTTGTTCCAGTTATACTTGTGTGAAGATTGTACATGTGTTGATGTGTGCATTGATGCTTACAGGTGGACCAGGGAGTGAAATATCTGTGCCGCCCATTGGACCAGATGAACTGCCACCTCCCTACACACCAACACCCCAGGGTGGCATACCCATGATCAACTGTCGGGTATGCCAGGCGATGATCAATATTGAAGGGAAGCAACATCTCCACGTGGTCAAGTGCTCCGTGTGCCAGGAAGCAACAGTAATAATTATTTAAATTTACTGACTGCTAAATTAACTCATGGAACTGGTTACATATATATCAACACTCCTCTCCTTTTCACACACACAGACACACACAATGCTGCACATACATACCTATTTGGAGGGTACATATCTTTTCAGTTGGGTTGTATGATGTCATCTCTTTGGATCGTGAACTTGTTGGAAAATGATGTACCTGAAACTGCATGGCACTTTACACTCTGTTAAACTAGTATATTTAAATAGCTCAGTGCTGGATTCAGTACTTGTTGGTACAGTCAAACCTGTGTAAGGCGGTCACCCAAGGGACCGGGCCAAACTGACCGCCTTAGACAGGTGGCCGGGTTATCCAGGGTGGCATGTCAACAGCTAGCATGTCAGGGGATCCTCTGGGGTGACCAGGTTAGACAGTGGCACAGCTTATACAGGTGACCGCCTTGGCAGGTTCGACTGTACATAATTTTTTATTGGTATATTTATTGTAAAGCTAAGTAATCAGACAACAAGGTGCTGACACATAAGAAATGAGAAAGGGGAAGAAGTTTTGCTTTAATATACCCAAATAGCAACAGTAAAGATACGGGATGATTTTTTCTTTATTATTATTAGTGTTATTATCCATTTATTTATTCATCATTTTTCTTAATTGAGTGCCTCTTTTACCTTCAGTGAGAACGAGTAAATATAGATGAAATGTTTATCTTGTTGTGACAAAATGTGTGATGGTTGTCCGCTGTGCAGCCTATCAAAGCCCCACCACCTGGTAAGAGGTATGTGAGATGTCCCTGCAATTGTCTGCTGGTTTGCCGTAGCACTGCACAACGCATCGCCTGCCCGCGCCCGAACTGGTGAGAGAACTGTTACAACCAACGAATTGCATAGATATCATATTACTTTTTAGTTTATTAGTTACCCACATGAGAAGAATGGGGCTGGAATAGAATCCTATAAATTTATATTTAAAGATAGGAAAATCAGCAGCAACCAAAAAACCTCAACCAAACAAAAAAACCAAAACAACCAAACAAAAAAGAACATCAACACCACCACATGCACACACCAAACAAGATGGCCACTGACCAGCCCAATATGTTGTTTCCATTTAATCACCTGCTGTCGTCACGGTCGTTCTTTTGTAATGCCATGTATACGGGAGGACACACACACACACACACACACACACACACACACACACACACACACACACACACACACACACTACACACTCTCTCTCTCTCTCTCTCTCTCTCTCTCTCTCTCTCTCAATGGAAACAACTGACCGGGCTTGTCAGACCAATCTTGGTTTTGGAAGAGAGACGTCAAGTTGTTTTCTTTGAAATATATGACGTTTTCCTCATTGGGATGACGCATAATACATTTGACGTAATAACTTTGACTCGGATACAATTCTTGCAATGAAAGCAGCCCCATGAAAATTGAAGTGTTGCTGCTGCGCAGTGTAAAGATCGAATTTATACCGGCTCAATGTGTTTAACAGACAAGTCTGCGAGGCGAACGTTTTTTCACTATGTGTTATGTCTGCTGCGCGCGCGCGCACACAGACACACACAGACATACGCGCGCGCGCACGCACGCACGCACGCACGCACGCAGACTTGCGCGAGCCGCGTTTGTGCATGTGCTCCATTGAGACCTATGTGGTGTTCTCTCACTCTACTATGCTATTGAGTGAGAGTCAGTGGGAAAAACAAAGCTCACTACATCAATGAAACTCCCGCTTTCCCCGTCTACAAATAGAGAACTTCCGAAAAGTGACGACACACCCCCACGTCAATCAAACATGACGTCGGCAAACTGACGCTGATACAGTTTTGCGTCAGTGCGCGTGTGCCTTTTCTGCGATGTTTGTGAGGCGTGTGGCTTGTGTAAAGGAAATGTGCTTCGAGTACAAATTTTCGAGTCAACTGACGACAACGGCTGCAGTGAATTTTTCTAATTTTTTTGTATATTTTTTATGGCACCCCAGGCTCATTATCTATGTATAGTAGGAGCGATTTTGAGATCTAAAGTGTGTTCACCAGCACTTTCATCAGGTACGGTTTACGCCAAAAGTACAAAAGCGACAACCTCCAAAATTCACTCAGTTGAGAGTCCGTATTCATGCTATCTATGTCCCAAACATGGAGTGGTTTAGGTAAATATTACGCCTTTAAACGCCAGAAAGCCACTTTTTTTGAAAAGGGCGATAACTCGCAAATCATGTGTGCAATCGTACCTGGATCGGGCCTTCTATTCAACAATCTTGATTCATTTAGAAACCCCAAATTTGAAATCGATCGGTTCAGTATTTTCGGAGAAATAGGCATCTGAACTGGGTTCACATGCAATGTCAACTCAGGCTCGGTTTACATGAAAACTATAAGAGCGACCATTTTCTAGTAGTGAGTCAATTCAGAGTCCGTATTCAAGCTATCTACTGCCAAAAAATTGAGTGATTTAAATAAATATTACGCCTGTACACGAAAGACAACCAACTTGTCTCAAAAGGGCGATAACTCCCAAATCACTTAAGCAATCATCACACGCTTGAATCGTCTAATGTAACATTTTGATAAATTTGGATACCCCAAATTTGAAGCCATTCGGTTAAGTATTTTCGAAGAAACGGGCCCGGACACAATTCACACACACACGCACATCCACACAGACGGCACTCAGGAGGAGGAGAACTGCGTTCGGAACATCATACGCGTCAGCATCGATGACGCAAGTTTTCTTACGTCATTGTCAGAGTTACACTTGCAAAATCGTCTCTGCGGGAGATCGGCAGTGACGTGCGTTTGTACCACAGATGCTTGCCCATGAACGTGGAAATTTTAGCCCGTCCTATTATGTTGTTTCCATTACTATGGAAACAACATAAAAACCAACAAAAACACATTCTCTGTGCAGCAGAACAAGCATTGCTGTAGTTGACAACAAGGAAACCCAGCAAAACTTTTGTCATGTGCATATCATCATGCATCTTTATACCTCTAATGTTTTCCTGTCTTTGCAAACTCATATAGTTGTGTAACACATGAACCATGGCTGTGTAAGTGCATACTGCATTTTGTAAATAAAGCAGAACACTGGCAGTGGACAGAGTTTGATTTGGTCGATTTTTCTCCTTCATGTCCAGTCGACGTATCATCAATGTTGGGACACCCCAGATTGCGGCAACAGTTAGATCACCCAGTTCAAGGCGTGTTACCTGCGCATATTGTCTTCAGGTTTTCATTGTGAGTACTTTCTGGTTGGTTTAAAAAAACCCAAGAAGAACAAGAAACAAACAACGGAAACAACCACCAGACACTGTTTGTGTGTGTGTGTGTGTGTGTGTGTGTGTGTGTGTGTGTGTGTGTGTGTGTGTGTGTGTGTGTGTGTGCGCGCGTGCGTGCGTGCATGTGTGCGTGCGTGCATGAGAGAGAGCGAGTGTGTGTGAGAGACAGAACATTGATCATTTTTGCTTTTTTCACTTACAGTTTAACATGGGATTGACTGTCCTGGCCAGATGTCCTCACTGCAGAAAAGTGTAAGCTGATCTAGTTTCTCTTCTGCAGAAGTGGGAGGGGAGGAAGGTAGAGATTAGGATGAGGGAGGGAAACGCACTATTTTAAGATACAGCAGACTGCTGAATTTTGCTTTTCATAACTCAAAGTTAGCATGAATGGCATGTTCATTTGCACTATCAGTAAGTACCAGCATATGGTATAAAGATTGCACCATAGGATTGGGTGAACGCTTAGGCTCTTTAACCATTTTACTTCACTTGTTTGCAGTGCATTGATCCAGATTGTTCTTATGTATACAGGTCATCTGTGGGCTCCAACTTTGCGAGGAAAAGAGGCATGCTTTGTTTGGTCTTGGGGCTCATCTTCCTTGGCTTAGGCATAGGAGTCACGGTGAGTAATGAACGTGTGTGTGTGTGTGTGTGCATTTGCTTGCAGCTGATGATACCAGATAACATAATTTAGCCAGCTGCTAAGAACTGCTTAAGGGGAAGACAGTATGACTGCTAAAACAAGTTTCTATCCTTGCATCTTTGGTTTGGTGCTTTGATTTTGTGCCTAATTTATTTCGCAGGTTGGGACATACGAATATGCTCATGCATCTTTGGTTTGGTGCTTTGATTTTTTGCCTAATTTATTTTGCAGGTTGGGACTTACGAATATGCTCATATGCATGGTGGAATATATGTTGCTTGGTTTGGTAAGTATCAAAAGTCGTGTTTATGCTATCATAATTATTCTTTAAGAAAACTTCAGATCACTATCTTATGTCATTTCTTAACCGTAATTGTCCTTCAAAAACAAATATTAACAAACCGTTTGAAATATTTTGAAAATATCAGTGCTAACTTCCTGCATCCAGTGATAGTGGCAAAGAAGGTTATTCACTTGTTTATCTTGATCCCAACCTCAGACTTCAACTTGAAAATCTGGTCCCCCTGTTGTAATTTCAGTGAAATCCTTTTGCAAAGCTCATAGTCATACCGTCATACCATAGCTGTTCTGCAGTTCAGTAAATTTTTGTTTGTCTCATTGCTTTTCCACCAAGCATTAGGTCATCGCCTCAGAATGAGATGTGTGCAAGGAAAATCCTTTGAATTCTTTAAAATCAAACACCAGACTGCACAGATTTTGATTTTCAAAATTTTTGAAAGGCATGCATCTGTTCCCTCTCTACATTACTATTTTCTTTTTTTTTCCCCTTTGTCACTCCTGACCTCTGCTTTTGGATTACTCTTTCTACAGGTGCTTTCATTGCTGGGGTGGTTCTTCTTGTGCGAGCCTTCTTTTACTTGAGCGTCAGGACCAGCACAATTGCTCTCTCCCAGTGAAAGGATTCAAGCGAAAGAGTCAGAAGTGACAGCCCATGTCTTGAGTTGCTTAGTAACATTCCACACCTGGCATTGGATATGAAACAGACATACTCTTTCCCTGATGATCACTTTTCATTTCATGTCCTCTTGACTCCGATGTTATTGCTATTGTTGGTTAGCTGTTTTAAATGAATCACACAGCATTGGTTTGAGTCCTCGAGTCCCAGCTAAACATTGTTTGGTCATTTACTGAGATAAGTTACTGTAAATGATGACATCTTATTTTTTATTTCGCTCTTTTTTTTTTTTTCTTTTTTCTCTTTTTTTTTTTTTGCCCCCTGCACTGATAAGCATGCAACCAAACTGCTCTGGTCAAAAGTTATCATCATCAGTTAATCTCCTATTGTCATTGTAAGGAAATGTCACCTACCTTTATCTTTGTAAGTATAGATAGTGTGTGTCAACTGAATTTCTTAAAGTTTTTGTTGTGATTTTTGTATGTACTTGGGATTTTGTTCGCACAGTGCAATACAGTGGATCAAACGTACCGGCATGTTTGCTACAATTTAAAGGTTTATTTCCATTTTGTGGTGTGGTGTTCATATGGAAGATCGGATAAATGTTGAGGCAGCAAATGAAGAGGTAGAATTTGAAAGAAGAATAAGCAACAGCGACTAGTCGGGGGTTTTGGGGTGTTTTTTTTTTTTTCTTTCTCCCCATGGATGCAGAAACCACCTTTGTGTCCCCATTGTGTTTTTTGCTGCCTTCACATTTATGATGTCTGTACGCCACTATATGGGAACATACCTGTACTGCGCAGGAAATTTTTGTTTTGTTTTGATCATGGCACAATGTATCAACATTTTACATTATGGTACATGTACAGACTTGTTTACATCAGCTGTATGGTGTAACCTGGTAACCTGGAACTGTTCATTTACAGCTCTCGGCTGTCAGCAGAGACCACTTTCTGTTGCACGTTGTGTTATCAAAATTTGTGTGGCTTCTGCGAGCAGGTACCTATTTACTGAAACATAACTGATGTTTCAGATCAGGAAAAAAAAAAAAATGTACCTGCCAAATAGCATGTTTTTGTTTTTGTTATTGGTGCATACACCTTTTTAGGTGTTGCGTTATTGTGTGTCCCACCGATTGTAGCGCATGTACTTATGTTTACTTATGGTGGTAAGTTATGGTACTGATGTTGGGAAGAAAAGGTGGATTGTGTATGAGGTGTATGAGATGGAAGTTAGAGCTGCATGAACTGATTACATTGTACATGCATTTTGTTTTTGATTTTGTGCATCATTATCTGTGTACATAATGCCTGTAGCTCTTGAAACACACAACTACAATACAGCCATACAGCCCAGTTGTCATACACATGTAATACCTTTGGGAGGAAGGGGGGGGGGGTGTTAGATTTGTCCATGTTCAATTTCTGATAATGCTTTTTGCCACTCAGATCACTTTTTATGAGAAATAAATGGGTGTCTCACGTTGGAAAAGGGGAAAAGGTTCTCCTGTACAATATACATATACAAGACTTGATTGATTCAGGTTGATTGGGGTGCAGACTGGCTGGTTTGACATTTTGCACAGCAGACATGTCATTTCTGATTTGTTCCGTAGCTTTGTACATGAAGTTAGTTTCTTACCTGCTGTTGTAGAAACAGTGAAATGAATAATAATGAGCTGTTTTTCTCTTTCTTTCTGTGAAAAATGTGTTGCATGTACATGTACTTTCTATTGAGATTAGTGCGGCTGAAAATGATGTCTGATTCTGTCACTATTGTGTTGTTGTGTAGGTCTGTTGTCAGCTGAAATCACCTGGAATTGCTCAGGTGTGAACTCTGTAATTATAAAGCAGATGTGATAAACTGTGAAATGACTTTGCTCATGAAGATGCATTGTAAATGCCAGTTACTGGTTTCAAGGAGAGGTTCCAATCAAAATGTCATTGTCAGTACGCACTTGCTTTCAAGCTTATGTATGTACACGTACCAGGTTTGTTTCATTGTGAGCATCGCGCTGTCTCGCCTGTTTTCACTTTAAAAGAAGAAAAAAAAGAAAGAAATAAAAGGTACTGCCCCAGTCTTGCAGATCTTTTTCTGCACATGAATGGAAAATGTTAAGAGTGTATAACCATTCTGTTGACAGTGGTAGGGCATCCTCACCACTGTGACTGTAGCAGTTTATAAGTTTTGTTTTGAAGGGGAGAAAAGAAATTAAGTAAGAGTCAAAAGGCCCCCCCCCCCCCCCCCCCAAAGATGAATTTCATTCATAGAATCAAGTCAGGTGAACTTCAGTGTGATCGGAACACTTGTAACATGGATCCAATTTGTGGAACATAAATACTGTGTTATAGTGAAAGGCGGCCCATACAATTAAGTTTTGGGATGGATTGTTGTTGTTGTTGTTGTTGTTGTTGTTGCAGCTGTCATAAAATGCATTATCAGTTACAATATTTGCAATGTGTCTTGTTTCGCTTTTATGTAACTGTATAATGTAGTTGCACAGACCTTTATACAGTTCCTCACTTGATAGAAATGGTTACCTTCACTGTAACGTGATCTTTTGGGGATGAGAAATAAATGTGTTTCTGCTATTCTGGTATTCATTTTATGCAACTTGAGTTTTGTGATGACGACTGTTTTTTTTTTTCTTTCTTTTTTTTCTTTGTTTTTTTTTTTTGGTTTTTTTTTTTTTTGGGGGGGGGGGGAGTCACAAATCGAATTGCTCTGTTACCTTTTGTTTCTGTTATTTCACAGTGTGCAGTACTGAAGGTGATTTGTGCAAAGCACTTAATTGTACTTGTGAAATATCTCTACATAGGTTAGACTGATGACAGTACTGTCTCCTCTCTCTAAAATACACATACAAACACACAGTATTTATAGATGATTGATGTCCTTTTTTGGTTTCCTTGCAACAGTCATAATAAATATGAAATAATAAGAGGTGTATATGTGGGATGGTGTGTGTGTGTGTGTGTGTGTGGAACAAAGGAAGAAAACAAAACCTCAAGAACACTGAGTGAAAGAAACAACAACTGATCGTGGAACTCGATCAGGTCAGTATGACCATGGTGTATCTCTTCAGCCAGAGACATAGATATGTCTCTGCTTCAACCAACTCGGTAAAGTCATTGAAGATATGGGGCAGAGTTGTCTCTTCAGCTGACAGTCAGGACAATCGTCGCTGCGGGTAGAGAAAAAAATCTGGCAGCGAAGAAAAATATCGACTACATACTCTTACCTTCCCACATATATATATATATATATTCAAATTTTGCCCCCCCTGAGCCACTGAGCATCCGTACAACGAAGCAGACGACACAACGCGGAAGTAAAACGAGTAATTTCCCTTAGTCATCATGGCGGATACCAGTAAAGGCACCGGGCTTGACAAAAACAATAAATACGATCGTCAGCTGAGGTAATATACGTTTTCTAGATATGGTATGTTATTGCGAAGATTCTGTTTTGTTCAAGCTTTCAAAATACATACATTTATTGATACTGTTTTTACGTTCCGACCGTCATTCTCCGCTTCAAACTCCATTCTTCACCTTTCTTGTCACTTTGGTCTTGTCACTTCTTTCAGACTGTGGGGTGATCATGGTCAGTCAGCGTTGGAAGCGTCTCGTGTGTGTCTCATCAATGCCACAGCAACCGGCACGGAGATTCTTAAAAATGTCATCCTTCCTGGTGAGCGTTCAGTGATTTTTTGTTTGTTTAAAAACTGTTTTATACGCATAGACTGGACATCAAAACACACAGTCATACCGGTGCCACTGCATACCACGTTTTATTGTACACCGAGAGGAACTTCCACTTCCAGGAAGCCCGTATTTTGATATTTACTGTCTATTACATGTATTTAATTCAGAAAGTTAGTCCAATTGTTACTCTTGATTTCTACCCTAAAGGAAATTGTGATGTATTTGATTCAAACTGATATCACCTGTTTTCAGGAATTGGTTCATTTACCATAGTGGATGGGAACAAAGTGCAGGGTGAAGATGTTGGGAACAAGTAAGTATGACCCATTTCCACTCTGAATCATTAAATGCCTTGCTGTGGGTGGTAATGTAAAACCATGCATTTCTCTCTCCCTCTGGGGAGTCTGCCTGTCTGTCTGTTGGAAATATCACACACACACACACACACACACACACACACACACAGGACTTAAATTGACCTTTTAAGTATAAATATAGTCTGATGTGTGCTGATAAAATAATATTTAAACAGCTTCTCATGGACTCATTACTTGTTTTGCAGCTTCTTTTTGCTGCCGGATTCTGTTGGAAAGGTGAGTTATTAGTTATAAAATATTTGATACTAAAACAACATAAACTTACATAAAAAGAGAAGAGAGAAAAACCCAGAGCAAGACTCTACTAATGTTAGGTTTGAATTGTTTAAGAATCTTTTAAACTGCTAGTGATAACCACTGTCTACTGCTGTGTAATTTAATCTGTATTATTGCTTACAGTCCAGGGCTCAGGTTGCCACTGAACTGCTGGGAGAGCTGAATGATGATGTTACTGGCAACTTTGTGGAAGAGGTACTGTATACTTGCGTCACATTTTTCTCAAATCACACGCAATACTAAAGTTAAATGCCAGAGGCAGTCTAATGCAAACAATACTGGATGAGTGGATGTCAGCTGAAAAGATCTTGTTCCATATAGGTCAGCACTACAGCAAAAAGGAAGAAGGGAAAAAAGAAAAAGAAAAAGGAAAGAAGTCATTCTAGAGGGCATACAGTATCTGTTAGTACTTTAGCACCCAATATGTTGGCTGATAAACTTTCTAGTTTATATGCCACTACCACTAGTACCAGTTATATTACCATTATAATAAATTATTTTCATATTTATATTCAAAACTTGGGTGTGTGTGTGTGTGTGTGTGTGTGTGTGTGTGTGTGTGTGTGTGTGTGTGTGTTGCCTATCATATGTAACTTCACACGTAAGTTTTGCATTTCATTTTTCCAGAGTGTTGAACAGCTGCTGGATTCAAACCCTGACTTCTTCTCCAACTTCAGCCTTGTTATTGCCACAAACATGCATGAAAAGTGAGCAAATGGTGGCTCTGTCACTCATTGAGTCTATGTGACAAGTGTTTCTGGCGGAAATGTTTGTGTACCATGAATGTTTTGGCGGTCTAAACAGCCTAGAAATAGATTAACGGTGGTTATGTAGTCATCTTAATGATGAAGGTAGGTGTTTTTTTAAAAATAAATATGAAATAAGATTGTCAGTGAAAAAATAAATAGGGCTGACACTCAGCTGGTATGCCATGCCTGCCTTTGTGTTTCCATCAGACTTTTTGCTCTGGTGTGTTAGCGTACGTAGGCTAATCTCTTATTCAACTTATATTTCAAGGCTCGGGTGTTTTCATCAGTGCTGCTGAAATTCTGAATATGAAATTAGCTGCAGCTCAGTCCATGTCTTTGTTGCAGAGCTCTGCTGCAGCTTGGAGAGGTGTTGTGGGAAAAGAACGTTCCGCTGCTCGTGTGTCGGTGTTACGGCTTCATTGGCTACCTTCGCCTTGTTGTCAAGGAACATACAAGTGGGTTGATGTTGCCAGCAGTATTCTAAATCATATCATGTGAGGCATTGAATGAAAGGAATTGTGAAATCTGCGCCTCACGGCATTCCACTCAGGGTCTGTGCTGGCTGCGGAATGCTGGATGGGTCCGGGAATTTTAGCAAACTGTTCCTGGTCACTGGGAAGTCAGCAAAAATAGCAGGGAATGTCATGGAGTTTATGAAAATGTTCTGCACTCTTGAGACAATCTGAAGAACCCTATCCTTTACACAGCTGCACCCTTGATAATATAGTGTTTTTCTTACGATGATATTTGTAGAAGATACCAGGGAAAGTCATCGAGTTTACATTTTGTGAAAAGGAAACGGTAATGACTGCGAAGTGGTTACAAGTTAAGCAAATAAAAGCGACATAAAAGGGACAGAAACCACTTAACTTTCACAAAGGACGGCAACGTTTCGGCTTTCGCCTTCTTCAGGACATAATAATGATGTCCTGAAGAAGGCGAAAGCCGAAACGTTGACCTGTGCCGTCCTTTGTGAAAGTTAAGTGGTTTCTGTCCCTTGTATGTCGCTTTTGTTAACATTTTGTGGCTGAAAATGTTGTGCATTCTTGAGACACTCTAAAGAAGATATATATCTTTTACATGGCTGTATCCTTACTGGTAAACTGTATAATTTTTGTTTCCCTACAGTTGTGGAATCTCATCCAGACAGTGCCCATGAAGACTTGCGTCTTGATAGGCCATTTCCAGGACTTGAAACCTATTGTGACTCGCTGAATTTGGCCACAATGAATAAAAAGGTAACTGTGCAGTTACTCCGGAGAAATTTTCTGCTTGGTATGTTGCACAGCTGACATTAAAAAAAAATAGACAAGGTACAAGAAAGCTAAGAGGTACAGGAGAACTTCATTACTCGCCGGGTGGGGTTGAGGAGTGGGGAAAGTGTTGTGGTTTGTTTCATACAGGCAGCAGGTAAAACTGGGGTTCTTGTGCTTGCTTTGTTTCCTACAATCCTAGTAATGAACTTTGCTGTCTGCCGTTCTATATATTGGATGTCTCTCTTGGCTTCCTGGCTGTGAAAAGAGATGTGAATTTTATGTTCTGCCACGTCATAATCCTTCAAGGGTTTTGAATTATCTTGGGGGTTGTGTGCTAAATTTTGTTTATTTTCATACAGGACCATAGCCACACTCCTTGGCTGGTGATTCTGTACAAGTACCTGCAGGAATGGAAACAAACAGTAAGATGTCGTCTGTTTACTATGATAGCATTGTTCAAGATGAGCTACCTGTACTAGTGGGTTTTTTTTTTCACTTACTTTCCTTAGTTGCATTTGCAGGCACCTTTAAGCAGAAAAATCCCCCCACCCCCGTGTGTGTGTGTGTGTGTGTGTGTGTGTGTGTTACTGTTTGAAGCAAGCATTTTTTGTTTGGCGTTCAGGTTGCATGTGTACTTTGAGTGTCACTTATAAGTGTTTGTTTTCTTTTTCAGCATGAAGGACAAACGCCTAAGAGCTACAGAGAAAAGAACCAGTTGAAAGAAATGATAAAGAAAGGTGTGTACTTTAACTCTTTGACGACGGAGCGCAATTTCTGACACACGATTTCCTATAGGAAATCGTGTGTCAGAAATTGTGCTCCATCGTCAAAGAGTTAATACATGTAATCTGTAAGTTACATACATGTACAGTACAACTTCTTTTGGGTGACCACTCTTTGGCCAGATAAGAGTGGTCTTACAAGAGAGGTGGTCACCCAAAAGAAACTTAAGACAGTGAAGAAGTGCAACCCAGTATCATTGTAACATTGGTCTGCACAGACAGGTGGTCTCCCAAAGGGGTGGTCACCCAAAAGAGGTTCTACTGTACTAGTATAGAAGCTAAAACTTGATATATTTCGGTATTAGTTCACTTTCATTCATTCACATGCTTCATATGCATTACACAGGTTCTTGGCTGCAGCTGGATAGACATACTTATGTCTGAAATATTACTGCGTGTTTTTACTCATAATTTGTTCAAATTTGTTGGCAGGAATGCGGGTGAATGAGGAAGGAGTACCAGAAGAGGAAGAAAATTTTGAGGAGGCAGTAAAGCATGTCAATACTGCTATGGTACCCACTAAGGTAGGGGAATATAATGGTATGGAATTAAAAATGATCTCAGGGCTTCGTGTTCGTGTCCGACATCGGCCATAGACCGATCCATTTTCAAAATGTTTGATTACTTTCTTACAAAGGCAGATCCTGCCATTTCTGCACCGCAGAGGACAATATTAAAGTGTCCCTGAACACCCATTTCACTCACCCAAACTGTATAAGTTTTCTATAATACATTGTTAGAAGAGCCTAAATGCATACGCGCTGCAGTATTTGGCGGCGCAGAAAACGTTTTATCGGGTTTCAAACACCAGTACATCGGTACCGCGTGGGCGCAGGCCTCGAAAAACCAGCATCGCTTACGCGCCCCTCGCGTGACGTCATCAGGGCATCGGCCGCGCAGCGTTGCGAGAACAAAGGGCGATCGCGATGCGTGCAGCCAAGCGTGCCGCGTGCTAGTAGCTAAACACTTGAAAGAGCTCCGTGATAACAGACCAAAAGTAGCATCGTTTCATTGCAATGGGAAAGATTTGCGCCGTGTTCGGTTATGCCGCAAATTCTGCAGGGAAAAGTGGTGTTCAGTAGCACTTTCGCTTTCCCGCGGCAGAGACACTGACCGGAGAGAAGACGAGCGTGGATCAATTTTGTCAAAACTACCCGAAAGAATGTTGGCTGAACCAAATCATAAACAAGCATCAGGGCTACAACCGCCTCTTTCCGGCCAAGATATTTGCATGGGCAGTTGGAGGAGGATGACAGAACTGAACCAAATCATAAACAAGCATCAGGGCTACAACCACCTCATGGGCAGCTGGAGGAGGATGGCAGAACTAAGGACTGGTTCACAGCAGGCTAGTATTTCCAGTCATGAAAATTGAAATAGAACTTGGAGAGATCCCCAAATGGAAATTTCTAAAGTTTGAGTCATACTACAAGTCACATGAGCTTCACATATGCAAATGTAAAGCTTTCAGTTCTAGATAATTATTCTGCTGTTAGTACTATTGTTGATAATTAGACTTACACAGTGTACAGCATGTACGGTTATTTAAAAACAAAAAACAAACAAAAAACCTTGCTGAGTCATGGAAAGAAGACATTCTTTTTTTTTCTACCCGCACTTTTGCAGACTTGGCTGAATTCCTGGCTATGAGCAGCATCCTTGACAACCGCTTTCTCAGAAAAAGCACACCGACGTTGTCCCCACTGCACCAAACATCAGCCCTGGAATCCTTCCACCTCTTAATACTCAGGTTTTGCCCTAAACACACAGCATTTTCCTATTTGCTCACACCCACTGTAAAGCCATATTACACATACTCATGATATCAAGAGTGAAAAAATCAAATACCTCTTTGGAAAATGTGGGTGTGGTCTTTCAACTTTGTTTCCTTCTGAGACAAGAGACACTTTCAAGAGTATGTTTAAATGTGATGTGGTTTCCCAGCCTCCCCCCCCCCCCCCCCCCCCAAAAAAAAAACAAAAAAAAAAAACAAAAAAAAACAACAAAAAAAAAAAAGAGAGAGAGAGAGGAACTGCATTGTATATTTTGTTTGAATTGTCCTTTCAGTTTACTGTTCCAGACTGGTGAAGGAACTCTTTGCCCAATATTCTGCTGGCCCGGCACCGATATATGAATCAATGCCAGACCGTTTCAAGAAGCCAGATCCACTGTCGGCTTTCCACTATCACCCAACATCTACAGAAGCCATGGCTACCTCTCCCAATAATTTAGAGACTGAACTGTCACCAGTCATCCTGCTTGCTGTGATTGCCAGGAGTGCATACCTGCATTCCGAATAAATATGTCCCAGCAGATTTGGTGGTTCTCATGGAATTGTGTGTTTTTCATACATGTATAATATTTAACAAATGTAACACTGAAATTCAAAATTTACATAATTCAAAGTTCTTCTCATCTAGTTGGGAAGTGTGGTCAGGATCCTCTCACTCACTCTCTCTCATATTATCAATGATGAAGGAATGCATTCATGAGTATGTGTGTGTCATAAATACTGGGTTTAGAATTTGCGACAAATCTAGTTTCCCAGGTAAATTTTCTGTTTTTTGTTGTTGTTTTTTTTTGTTTTGTTTTTTTTACTGCGAAGAAAGATAGCAGTGAGGTAAACAGGCACAATCCACAAATACATGTAGGTCTGCAGCAGTGTACACCACCATTCATGCCCAGTGTGCAAAGCATGCAAATATCTTACTTGAATAAGAAATGTCCCAAACACTAAAGATTTTCAAATCACATTTATTTTGTGTACATTCATCACAAGGTGGGGTACTAAAAACCCTGAAAGTTTTCGCTTTGGAAGGCCTCCCTGATGGCCTTCAGGGCACAGGATGGGACTGGCACCCGAATTGTCCGGCCCAATACTCCATGGCAACATGTATCGATACTTCCTGAAACGAAATAAGAACCTGATACAATTCACACTCAACCACCTGTGGTTCACTTCCAGGATTGAATGAACCATGTGGCATGACAATAACAGTTCATTAATTTCATGATCCGAAGATTTTAAAGAAATGGGCCTTTAAACTAATAATATGGAACGATTTGACACTTGAGCTCCTGAGCCCTTCACTCTAATGATGTTGTTGTGGATGGGTCAATTCATGAATTTGAGAATTATTCTGAAGGGTCATTGTCATTAACTCACTCTTTTTGTGACTTATCCATGGTGCCTTGTTCCTGCTTGTATTGGTAGTAAGCTGACATCAGGCTGCAGGCAAACATGGAAAAAATCCAAGGAGCTCAGTAATGCATGCCTCAGTCCCAGTCCCTTGTGACCTGTAATAATAAGGTTTTGTAAACATGTATGTATGTCACAAACTTTTCAGGAATTACATACTACATGGCAGTAAAATATACACCAGGGTGGGGCTAAATGCTTAGCGTGAATAGATTTGCTAAGTGGTTTGATAAGCACAATGTACAGGTTTCCTGACAGGTCCCTCAAAAATAATGAAATATTTACTCATCAGTAACACTGTGGCACTGCCTAGTATTGGGAAGTAGATGACATGCACATGCTAATCCTCAAATAAAATAACAAATGCCCCTCCACAACTACCTAAATGCAGTGAATGAAACCAACCTTTACCTAGACCATTCCTTTGGATAGGTCAACCTTGCAGGGAAGCCAGACAGGCCCATAAAACATATTTTATCCAATTCTTAGCACAGTACTAGTAGTGCCGTACAAAGTAATCTGTATGTTTTATCACTATTACTTCTGAAACTAACACGAGAAACTCTGCACACCCCCCCCCCCTCCCGCGCCCATGTCAATATCATATTGAATCTGCCAAATTCTAACGTACGAAACAATTACATTCAATGATTCATCACCTCAACATGACATGTTAGAGTGTACTGATTGTGAGCTCTGAGCACATTAAATCTATATCAATGCAGTGGCACTGTAACATAAAACAACTGCCATGTTGTACCTCTGTTTCTCTGCCTCGTCCCAAATGCGAGGCAATTCGCAAAACTTTTCTCCCTTTATGGTCCATACCCTGCAGTGTAGACAGGCACACCTGTGAACAGAAAGGAATGCAAATCAGGTGGTCTTTACTTTATTACTAAAGTCTTATGCGCTCGTCGCGAGTGATAGCAAAATAGCTCTTGAGATGAGCAGATCGCAGTGGTTGAACATAGTCTAACAGTTTCCACAACTGCCATTTTAGTGAAGACTGATGATACATTCTAAACGAAAGTCGGTCAAAACAACACATGTTCGGAAGAGGGGCGAAGGGGGGTGAACAGGCTAGGTAAAACGAAACACTGATCGATCCAAAGTACTCACCAGTCGGCCGTTTCGGACAAGGAACCTCCTACAATCGGTTCGTCGCTTTATCCTCAACTGCTTCGAGCGCACGATGTCTTTGTGGCTCGAATTGATACGGCAGAGCGATTCTGCTACTTGCGTCCGCGTCGGCCATTGCTGTGTAACCCTGATGACGTCATCATCAGCTTCAGCTGTTTCCGCCGCGTGCTCAGCCTTTTGCGCGAACCGGGCGCGTGTCGTCTGCTACAGCGGTGCATTAAGGCGGATTAACGGCTTCATGTGCGGGTTTCGAACATGCAAAGAACGGCATTGGACTAAGAAATAGCCAACCTTTCCGCCGTAAAATTTTCAAAATGGGGGTTCAGGGACACTTTAAGGACAAAATCATATACACTCTACCACGAATATGAAGCCCGGGTAGCAATACACTGTTTATTTGCTTTATAACTAATATAAGTCTTGTTAGTCTGATGTACCCAGGCTTTTGACAGTTGACACAAGATTCAGGTAAGTTGCTTGGTTTGTTCAAGCAGTGTGAAGATGAAACATATAAATTTATATTTGTTGAGTAAGTCACAGCAGTGAGTTTGTAAGCACGAGAGTGAGGTGAACTATTTGCTTGATAAGACGGTGAATCCATTTTAGTACAGTTACAGTAGTATTGTGGGAGTTCCATTCCATGCCCGAACATATGATCTGTGTGCAGGTTCCATCAGAAGTGCAGTTAGTGCTGGAGGACCCTTGTTGTTTGGAACTACACAGTGAGGTCAGTTTCTCAAGTCACGTTATTCTGCTGCAAATCTAGTTGCCTTCATTGCAGTGGGGTCTTTGGGGTCCACAATATATATAGGACTACAGTACTCAGTTTCATATGATCATACTGTCACAGTCTCTTTGCTTAGTTTCTCCCAGGCACCACGTTGCCCCACTTTTCCCTCCCTACCATTGTCATCTGATGTGTTTGGGATTTACTGTGTCGTGTGAAATCATACTGGCTTTGCATACATGTATGTATGTGTATTTGGGGTAAACTCATCATGCACATTGTTTTTGGTACAGTAGCCCTGCAGGTATATATCTAAGTTTGTTAACTTACATTACATGAATATCAAACAGACTGTTTTTGAACAGACTTCAACAAAATGATCTGTTTTAATTAAAGAAATCACTGTAGTTTTATTTTGCAATGTTTGTGTGTGCAGAGCAAGCCTTTCTGGATTTTGTGTCGAGCCTTGAAAGACTACGTAGAAAATGAAGGGCAAGGTAAGCAAGGACCATGCAGCGTTGTATAAATTAGAAGACCTGATAGAATTTGGGGGAAATGAGATTTGATTTTCTTTCCATTTTGTATTGAGTGGGGTAGAGGAAAGTGTGTAGCGCTGGTTTGTTATTGGGCTGTTTTTGTTTTGGTTGTTTTGTTTTGCTTGTTTTTGGAGGGTGTTGCTGACTGCTTTGACAGCATAATAACTCAGTTTCTGACTCAATTTTCAAGGTTGCCTGCCAGTGCGAGGGTCAATACCAGACATGACTGCTGACTCAGAACGCTACATTCAGCTTCAGACTGTGTACCGTGAGAGGGCAGCAGAAGACATGGTTGCCATTACATCGCGTGTCCACACAATCCTACAGGAGCTGGGGCGGGTAGGGTCCTTGTTCTGAATTTGTTTTCTGTCTTTTTCTGTTTGTTTGGCCTTGTCTTCCTCTCTCCTGTCGAACGCTCTCTTTCTTCTCGGACATCCATGCTGTGTGTCAGATTAGGGAGTTGATAGGAGCATTGTAGACTTTTTGCAGTATGTAAAACGACTTCAAAAATAAAGACAGAAAATGGTTTGGAAGTAAAATTTGATAAGGTCTTTATGTATTTTTACAAGAGTTGAGATGTTGGCCACATTCAAGACACAGATGCACTGCAAGGCATCAGGTTGAAAGTCAGAGAGAGAGGACTGAGTGCTGCACAGTCAGTGTGCACTGCCGTAGATTTCAGGTTACCGTGATGCTCAGAACTGTTAATCCTACTTGCTCATGGTGTAGTAAAAATCGATGCAACTGTTTCTGGTGCTGCTCCACTTTGAATGTAGCACCACCAAGACAGAGTGTTTCCAAACAGTCGTAACCAGTGTTCCCATTTGCAAATTTTAGTGGCACTGAGTGTTTTGAATGGATTTTGGTCTGTTGGCGTGAAACTGGGAAAGGGGCGTTTTTTTCAGCCAGACGGTGACTTTGACTAATGCGTTTCTACATGTACAATGCAAAGATGTGTGCTTGCTTATATGTTAAAGTTTTACTTTTGGCTCTAGGCGGGCAGTCATTGTCATAGCTTTTCAAGCAGAGTGGCACTGGAAACATTCGCATCCATTTTGACTCCTCTCCATGATGTACTTGGGTTAAGATTTGCACCTTGAGGAAATTTGATATGTGTACAGTGTTACTGAGTGGCTAATTACCCTGATATTGTTTCATCCTTCCTTTCCAAACATTTCTGCTAGCAGTTTATTAGTGCATTTTAGAAGCACCAATGAACTGTGTTTCCGTACATTTCATTTCGGTTCATTAAATCTTTGTGCTTGTAAATGGCCTGATTTTTTTTGTGGTTTTCCAACAAAGGATAGAACAGTGGTGATAATAATATTAATTATTATTCTCATTACTGTAATTCTTTTGTTCTGCCTGCAAAAACTTTAATGGAGTGAAGTGAAAAGAATCAAGTTCCTCGGTGCTCCTAAAGTTCACTCTTTTTTATGCATCCATTGCTTAGGATAGTAACTATACATTATACAGTTGAGTGCTGTTTACTTTTGGAATATGTTCTGGGGAATATTCAGCTTTGATCGTGGTGAGCATGGGTGTGGTGGTAATGGCAATGTTAATTTCAAAAAAGAAAACGCTGTCAAGTAACAACCACTATTTCCCAGGAAAGAATGGCTACAAAATTGGGGTACATGTAGTTACAAACTTTCATTTTAAATTTTTATTTTTTTTAGCATTAATATTGTGACTGGTCCTCCGCCATAGGAATAGGACTAGCACATCCTGTGACTACGCCACCCAACGTCGATAAATCTCATATCATGTGTTTTGAAAAAGGGCTTAAACACTTTTCAAATCCGTGATGCTTAGACCCTTTTCATTTAAAATATTGTAATGGTAGACATTCACCTCTTACTCTTAGCTGCGTGTACCCCCTACCAAGGGTAGATAACACTAGGCTTTCTGTCACTTGTAGGACGAGCCAGTCTGGGTGGACCCCAAAGTGGACTACTCTGCCGTTTCGTATTTCTCTTCTTTCCTTATGGCTGATATTTTGCCGTATTGCATTGCAGCAGCCCCCTGCGCCTTGCCCTTCCCTTTCACTTTTATATAACTTTATTTACTCAAGGCAGCATTCACGCTAAGCTGTGTGCAGTCTCCCAGGCCCCTTTGTACCAAACACAAGCTTTCTTCTTTAGACGACCTCCGCACTCCAAGGTGCTTGATAAAAAAAGGAATAATGATCGATGTAGCGAATTGCACGTGTACCTACAGTAGACAGTGGAGTCTGATCCAGATGATGCCAATAATGTCAGACAGCAAGCATTGTTTCTCAAATTCTGTCTAGGACTTGTAGAGCACGTGAATTTTGTAGCTGTCTAATAAAATAACGTACGAAACAAACTAGGAAAGGAAAGAAAACTGTGCAGTTTTTTTTTTACTTTGAATAGTATTCCTATGGTTTGTCAGTTTTTTCATCAAGTTTGAATCTGTCAAAACCTTGAACCCCTCCCCCCCAATTTTTTAATCAACCCAAACTTAATTATAGCCGTACATGGTAGTTCACATACATGTGATTTGTGTAATTTCTTCGAAAAAATTAATTGCTGAAGGTATCATGAAGTTTAGCTTCTGGTGTGATTCTAAATACGTGTATACTTTCCTTAGAAAAAAAACCATAAACCAATCAATCTGTCAAATGCTCGGGGTTAAAGATAATGTCGTTCACAGGAAGAGAGGATCTTATTCTCAAACAGTTGAGTTAGCTGGCTGGTTTTAGCGTGAATGTTGCCGCCTTCATTACGTTTATATTTTGTACCCAACTTACCTTTGGCCGTAACAACTCTGCTCAGGTGTTCTGCTTGTCTTTATTATTGCGCACTCTGTTTTGTGGACTCTTCCCTCATTATGCATGCTGAGGTGAAGGCCGTCTCACTTTTATTTACTAGTCTTTTCTTAAACACCCTCCCCCCCCCCCAAAAAAAAAAAAAAAAAAAAAGGAGAAGAAGATAAAATAACCTGAAACTTCATCAATGTCCGTCAAAAAAGCCCCAGGTGTTTGTTTAGTTGATTAATTTTTAAGGAACATAATTGGCAACAGAAACGATCAGTCCCCCATCTATCTTCCCAATGTTTTTCCTTCTTAGATACACTGTATGCGGTGTTTTATATACAGTCAAACCTGTGTAAGACGGTCACCCAAGGGACTGGGCCAAACTGGCCGCCTTAGACAGGTGGCTGGGTTATCCAGGGTGGCATGTCAACAGCTAGCATGTCAGGGGATCATCTGGGGTGACCAGGTTAGACAGTGGCATGGCTTATACAGGTGACCGCCTTGGCAGGTTCGACTGTATATATATATCACATTTTAAAAGCCCTGATCAATGCAACAGTGCATCATACAGTGCCCCACCCCTCCACTTCCCCACTACTCCCTTTCCTAACAGCCATCCCAGGACTTTTCGCAGACTAGTTTGTAATACAGGTCAGGGAATACTCTATTGGAGAAAATAACATACATAATTACATTTCACAGATTGTTTGAAATCAAGTCTTAAGGTTACTTGTTTTTGTTTGTGTTCAAACGTTTGTCTGTTACAAACTGTTGAAGTAACACTCGGACTGTTGTATATTTGTGCGTGGTAGGGTGGTACGTGAAATGGTCAGAATGAGGACAGTTATCTATGCAATACATGTATGCACATGTGAGGGCTCATTGCATAGAAATGCAGGCACTGTACATGGTGCAAACACGATTAATGCTATCTGGTGTCTGCTGCAAGGTTCTGTCTGTAGAGCATTTCCCTTGTGCATTGTGTTTGTGGTCTCCGCTAGCAGTGTACTGGTACATGTATAGATCTACTAGTGACTGTAGTCTGTTTTTAAAGAAATGGGTGAACAGGTATTAAAGGTATTATTGTTCTGTAGTATTGCAGCACAGTCACATCCCTGTATGGGCTGTAGGTTTGGATGGGTGTGTGTGGGGGGGGGGGGTTCGGGAGACCCCAGATTAGAGGGGAACTGCTAGTGCTGCATGCCCGTTTGAGTCTGCCTCCTTCTCTTCAGTTATTTGCAGAATGTTTTTATTAATTAGCAGCATGGCAGTTGTTATTTATGGTGCATATGTGTTAACAAGGTGACTCTTTGCTATAGTACTTCATGCCTGTGACATGATGAACTATGTGGCATCATGTGTGTCTGTGCTAAAATTATGTACCATAATGTTTCAGATTTCAAAATTGATTTTACTTTTTTGTTCTAAGTAGTGTTTGTTTTTTTTGGGTTTTTTTCTCTCTCAGCAACCGCTGTGAAGGTCTTTTAGCCAAAGATTTATAAGTGATCTTGCTGAAAGGCCAAGGTCTCATGGTTTTTTGTTTTGTTTTTTGTTGTGTTTTGTTTTTGTTTTGTTTTGGGTTTGTTTTTTTTTTTGGGGGGGGGGGGGGGCAAAAGTACTAGAAACCAGTGTCTTCGCTGAACATAATGACATATTTTCACCAGACATCTTCAACTCACATATGCCACAATTTATTTCATTGATCTTTGAAAGCCAAGGCCACATGAGCTCAAAAAGCTTTTGCCATTCTAGTTTAAACGTACAACCCAGCAGTGCACACCTTAGTGCTGTATGTCTCGGCTTAGTCAGCCAGGGTGGCATGGATGATGTTTATGGTGCATGTAATAGAGTATTGTGAGGCTGCCATGGGAAATCACAAGTGGTTTGTGGGTTCAGCTAGATTGTTTTAGAACACTTTGTTGACATGGATTAATGGTACATGTATCGGAGTATTGCTTGCATTTTAGTTTCATCCAAACTTGGTGAAGATTGGCAAGTCTGCCAATACAAGCTGCAACTCTGTGTACTTGGATTAACTATGTGTGCTAGGCTACATGTGTTGACAAATTACGTTTGTGGTAATGGACACAGGCATTGGTTACAGTTCAGCAACAACACTGCACAAAGGAGTATTTTTCCATTAGCGTGTATAACCAAGAAAACTTGTAAAACTGTTTTAGGATTGCGCCGTTATGAGGACATTGTAGTTTTCCCCCATTGCAATTGATGCTGAATATGTGTATATGATTACGTTAAAGTCATAAACGAGGGATGCATTTTTCTTTTTGCACAGTTTATCCGAGTTGGATCAGGCATTTGATATGCACAAACGTTGCGTACCACTCTGTTCAATAAGAGAGGTCTAATGTCCTTGTGTGTATTTCACCTTCATTCTTTTTGCAGTGCACTATGTAAATGACATTTACAAGAGAAGCACAGATTAAATTCCTTACTAGCTAATTGTGTTCTGTCATAAGTGGCCATCTAACGAAATGTAAAACTGATCTTTGATCAAATGAACACAATCCAGATAGTGTGACTAGAGAACTAGATTAACGTCTGGCACACAGCATTTTCTTGGTGTCACTCCATGTTCCATGTTTTTCTTTGTTCTTCTGGTTGCTGCTATTCTGCGATGAGAATTACCGTTCTGAAGTGTTGTTTCTTATCTTTCAGACGTGCAGTACCATCTCAGAGAGTGAAATCCGAACATTCTGTAAGTGTACACAGTTAGTAATCATAGCTTTAACTTTGAACCTGTTTGTTATTGAGCCCTTGATCCACGTAATGTCTTTTCTGTGGGCATCCTCCGGTCCATGTCAGAGTGATGGACAGAATGGAAACTGGAGGCTGAAAGCATGGAAAATCGCCCACCTAGATCACGTTCTTCAGTTATGAGGTTTTCTTGTTCTTTGAGGATCTCTGCCAGGAATATTTAGGATATCTTTGATATTCAGAAGATGGGTGATGGACATCGCACTTTGGAGCAAAGTTAACTTACGTTCACGACTAGTGCCATGTGCAGTGGAATACAACCACTTATGTATTGGTAGTTCCTTTCTCTCGCTGTCTCTCTCCTGCTTAGCACATTGACGTACAGGTACATGAATTGAAAAAGAAGTCTTTATTATTTACACTTTATGGAAATGCGTTTTGCCCATTTCAGATGTTAAAAAAAATGATCATAACTTTGCCAGTATGTGCAACACCTTTCCAAATAGTTTTTGTATTTAGTGTACAAGACTTACATTTGACTTGTTTATAAATTATAACATCCGTATGGTGTGAAGTAGTAGTAGTCAAACTGATTGGATAATAACTGATGCTTTTATTTTCAGGTCGCAATGCTGCTTTCTTGCGAGTCGTGCGCTGCCGCAGCTTGTTGGATGAGTACAGAAATAACTCTGCCAACACAGAAGAACTGGGTTTGTGTTATAAAAAAATCTTCACTTAATTTTTGACTCAGTTTTTAAAGTCAACTAGCAGATCGTCTTTTTGTGATCACTGTGATGAAAATCCCCCCAGTGAAGAGGTCTCTTAATCTTAAAATGTATAGCTTCAATTTCAGGGATGCATATAGAGAATGAGGAGGAAGATGATGTGGTCTTCTATGTACTACTGAGGCTGGTCGATCGCTTCTATGAAGAATACAACAGATACCCGGGATTAGACAATGACCACGTGGAACCAGATATTCCAAAGCTTAAGGTAACATACTGCTGGCAACTGTATGTTTTGTTTTGTTTTAGGTTAACTCTAAAGAGGATTTGTCCCGTTATGCAGTTGTCTGTTTTGTGAAAGTTTTCATGGCCCTGTGTTTCAGTGTCCACGACATTTTTGTAACCTGAGTTGAGTGGAGATTAATGGATTACATGTACCGAGGAGGTGTTTTGCTCATGTCCAGCATTCAAGAGATTCAAATTGTTTATTGACTTAAAGTTAATCTCAAAACAGTAGAACATAGATCACAAGAAAGTGGGGTTGATAATTTTTATTCAGTTTTTCATTTCACTGTAGGTCTCTGCTGTATTTTTTTGAAGGATTTTTGTTGCTGTTGTTGTTGTTTTTATTAAATGTATTCATACATCATCCATGCCTTTGCTAGAATTAAGCGTCTGTGTGTGTGTGTGCATGTGTGTGTGTGTGTGTGTGTGTTGTGAGCTCAGCAGGTCCTTTTTTGTGATGCTGTGATGGTTAGATAGTACGTGTAGCACTATGAGAACCACTTATCATCATGATTCATTGGATTGTGACATTTCATTTGACCTCACCTTGCAGGCTTGCCTACACAAGCTGCTCCATGACTGGGGACTGTCCAGTACTGTAAAGGACGACTACATTCATGAAATGTGAGTACTTTGTAGTTAACTCTGAAATATATTGGTAAAGTCAGTTCTGTACTTCCTGTATTTGTACTAAGTTTAGTGACAGTGATCACTAATGGTGGAAGGTGTGTTTGTGTTTAGCACAGCAAGTCTTTTTCTTGTTACAGCAGGGCCTGTATGTAAAAGGCGAGGTTAATTTAACCCACGGCTACGGGCCTAACCCAAGGACAAAAGAAACCCAAAAGCAAAATTAAATCAAGAAAGGAGCGAAGAAAGGAAGAAAAAATCCTTCTATAACGGCTCAGGCACCTTGCTGAAATGGGCCCGCTTCCTGATTTAAGACAAGTTTGTATCCCGGCTGGGGCCAGTTATTTGTGCTGGCTTTATCCTCATTGCCCCGTCTTTGATATCACCCTATGTGGTGGAAAAGGACGTTAAACCCCCAAACACCCACGATTTAAAAAAAACAAACAAAAAAAAAACCACACAGAAAATTTAACCCTAGAGCTAGTTTAGTTCGAGGTTAGACTCTAACCCGGGGCTAAAAGCCCTCACCTCAACTATTACATATGGGCCCAGGATTGTAAAAGAACCGTGTATTATATTCTTACTTTCTGATTGTTATTAGATGTCGGTACGGAGCCTCAGAACTTCACTCCATTGCTTCTTTCATGGGCGGCGTGGCTGCTCAGGAAGCCATCAAAGTTCTGACCTGCCAGTTTGTGCCCATCAACAACACCTTCATCTACAATGGCCTGAGACAGACGTCTACCACTGTGCACCTCTGATGGTAGTTTTGTTGGGAGCTGCTGTACTATGGGGCCAGCTATAGTGAATATTGTTGAGCAGAGTGACTTAGTGCATGTACAGTTAAGTTCCGTTTGAGCAAATCCCTCTACAAAGACATTAAGTACTGCTTAGTAAATTCTTAAAGCTTATCAATGATGCTGTTGGAACATCCTGTACTGTTTCGCACACACGGAGGAACATTCGCTACACGCTCTCAGGAACAATCTTACTATAACAAGTACTGTTCAGAACACACACGGAGGAACATTCGCTACACGCTCTCAGGAACAATCTTACTATAACAAGTACTGTTCAGAACACACACGGAGGAACATTCGCTACACGCTCTCAGGAACAATCTTACTATAACAAGTACTGTTTAGAACACACACGGAGGAACATTCGCTACACGCTCTCAGGAACAATCTTACTATAACAAGTACTGTTCAGAACACACACGGAGGAACATTCGCTACACGCTCTCAGGAACAATCTTACTATAACAAGTACTGTTCAGAACACACACAAAATTGTTAACTTTTACGTAACAGCTTTCTCGATCACCGCTGAAAGGAAACATTCTGAATCGCCTTTACAGGGCTGTCAATTCTGCCTAAGGAATCAAATCCCTGTTTGTGTGCATTGTAAGATTACTTCTCTGTAGAAAGGCTCTCATTCTTATGTTGGTATGAATTGCAGCAGCAAGTGCCAGTTAGCGTGTACTTTGTTCACCATCCTCACAGCATGGGAAAGCAGGCAGCGAACCAATCTTGTGCCCGTAAATGTTGTCAAACTGCTTATATGACATTGCCTGTGGCACGTGTGTGTGTTTTAATACTCACTGATCGCAGGGTGTAGTTCGTGTATCATTACTTTTGTGCCCCCTTGTCTTTTTAGTTTTTCTTTTAGGGCAAAATTTTTAGTGTATTAGTTGTGTCATCAGTGTGCATGGCTTAATATCATCACCAATGGGATATCATTGAGACATATATATCTAGCGTGTGCATGTTGAGTAACGATGTTGTGAAGTCATGAATGGTCTGATCATACATGTTACCAAACACTATGTTGGCTTTGTGAAAACTAAAATCCTGCTTGTTCACAAGAGAATGCAGTTGTGCTAGTCACCAAAGAGTGAGCCTGGACTCACACAGGCTGAGCCAGGAACCAGTCCTGCTGAGCCTGACAAAATGGAAATAAGCGAGACACAATTGTGATTCCTTGTTTATCTGCTGTTCCAGATAAACAGATTAACGTGGACTATCAACTGGAATCATTGACTTTTCTTGGTTTTGTTTTTTTGTTATTAAAGTCTCTGTGTGTGTATATATATTGTGAACTATAGATTTTTGTATTATGTTGAATTTTACTGTTAGTTACTCTGAAAGGAAAATGTTAAATGACTATTTCTTTGTAACAGTTTTGTTCCGGAATAGTTGAAGACTAGCTGTTGTAAATTTGTGACCGCAAAAGAATAGCGAAACAACTCCAATGTCTGTAAAAGTAACAACTAAATCAACTGTATAGAATCCTGAATCCCACAATGAACGTTTGAAAGAATGTGAAATACAGAATGGTGACGATTTGAGGAGCAAGGCGGAGATAGACTAAGTTCCATTTCTATGCGCAAGTCTTCACGGAACACCCATATGAAAGTACATGTACAGCTAAGAAAGTATGCTTTAGAAGCGAATGGGAGTGAGTGTGTGAAAGAGAGGAGTAAGTGTATATGACCAGCATATTAATATTATTATGATGTGTTATTGTGAATTTCAAGACAGTCGCATGTGATGACAATAAAACAAGACAAAACCATTCTTTGATTTATTCTTTATAGTGTTTTCTGCAACATTGAAAGACACATCTCCACTAGAAACTAATGTGTTCTTATGGCTGTCATTTCAGTGTTGTTCGCAACTTTCACACAAGATCTTGGCTTGTGTTATTCAGTGGGGAAGATGTACATGTAATACAAAGCAAGCACGGAAAAACACAACCTGCTTGCGTATTTTCCATTGAGTGTCATACAATATCAAGAATGGTGCAGACACTGTTCTACAATGGTGCATTTACACAGTAACTTCTTCATTACAGTGCTTACAACATTAAGTCAACAGAGAGTGTGACCTTTGCCATCAACAGACATGTAATTACTTGAAATTTGCACATGAACAGGAGCACATAAAACTACTTTGGTATTAGGTGAACAGTGTTTGGACAGTTGCACTACTTTAACTCTTTCAGTGCTGAACACAATATTGGGGAGCAACTCCCAAGAACTGACCCCCACAGCTGCAGGTGATGTGCTCGCCATAACACATTAACAGCAGCCACCTCCAACTGCAGCATGCTGAGAGTTAAAGTTAATGAATAGCTGAGACTTTGCTTGTCAGCACCATAAATCTGAGCAAACAGTTCCGAAAGGGGACCCTGATGGCCACAGTAAGTTCTACATGTACTCTGCAGGCTATGCTGTTAATCACAACCATGTGAAACACACACTCCCATCTTCTGGCGTGAACTTGACGTTGAAGTCGATGGTATCGCCACAATCCACAGTGTGTGGCTGGTGAAACAGGTGCACACCCTGCCTTGTGTAAAAGTCCCATTCCACTTTGGTTCCAACTGCAGGGGGTTCTCGAGGGCCTGTGTTTATAACGAGCCCATCACCGAAGTCAAACTCGCACCACATTGCTACTCCGTTTGCACTCCCATCCCTGCAAAAAATCACCAGTCTTAATCTACTGCTGTAAATACTTTCATGTTTATACAGGCACTATTTTAGAAATCAACGAAAAATGACCTGTAGAATTTTTCATCCGTGATAAATTTTTAAAGTTATGCTGCTGGCCTGACTCTTTCATCCAGTGGGCAGTGTAAATCTAATGAAATAATCACTGAATGGATTGAAACACAGATGATTTCAGAGCAGACGCCACAGACAGACACATCCAGTTCAACTGATCACTGGATGCTGAATGGAAGCAGCCTGTCTTCAGGCATGCTACTCCCAAAAAAGAGTTTTCACTGAAAATCTGGCGCAGCCAGATAATCGAGCTGGCGTAGCCGGCGAGTCTGCTAGGGGGGTCCGGGGGTATGCCCCCCCCCGGAAAATTTTTGAAAAAATCGTTAAAATCTGTGCAATCTGGCGCATTCTGAGTACTTTTTCCAGGATAAAAAAAACAGTTTTTCAAATTTTCATTTTCGCGGATTTCCGCGAATTCACGGAAGAGTAGCATGCCTGGTCTTAAAATTTAAATGTTACATCAACGAAATTATAACATTGACTTACTCCAGGCATTCTAGCCGCAGCTGCTTCTCCTGCTTAGCTGTGAGTGTGTCAGGTTTGCGGAAGTCAAGGGTGAACACCTCAGCAGGTTTTGACAGAGCAATGCCTGGGTACTCCCACAGAGGCTGCGGCTCCACACTTTCATCCACAACATCAGAAGACGCCTGGGAAAAGAAATGACCAGAAGATGGATTTTCAGGCTTAGAACATTTTTCTTCCGAACACAGATACAAACAAGCAGCATCCATAAAAGATACCATGGATATCATTATCAGAATTTGAAACAGAAGTGTCACACGGAGCAACGGGTAAATTAGGGTCAGGTTGAGAATGGTTCAAAAAGTGGTAGAGCTGATCCACAACATGGTACGCTAAATATGAATGTGCCTACACTGAAATTTCATTCATGCTAGGCATTTGGCTGCTTTGATGTTGTCCAACATATGTTATATATCACATATCATGGGAAAAGGAAGTAAGGCAACTCTGGTAACTGACATTTAAGTTACACACGCACACACACCACCACCATTAACAACAAGAAGTGCACAGAAACCACACTAACTTCGCAAACTGTACCTTTATCATACTGTCAAAGATGTTGAGCAGAAATCCTTCGCAGAGTCCAACTGGCGCTCGAATCTTCCACAAGTCTGAAAAGTGCATGACCACTGCTCTCACGGTCATAGCGAATGGCAAAATCTGAGCGTCTGGGTGGAGCAAAGGCTGCAGGGAACTGATAGCATACCAGAAGTGCATGTTGTCCCACGGCAGTACGTGTGCTTGGAACATGGGCTCTCCAACCACCAGGTCAACCTGACAAAACACACACGCTAAATGTACGCACATTTAGTATGCACATTCACTGCTGTGAACCATTACAAATAAGATTTCCATGAAGCATAATAGGAGCACCAGCAGTCTATAGTGTGGTAACCAAGCCACCAACGCTTTTTGGGAATATGTTTTTTTAAAAACTGATGTTTTGATATTTAATGGAAACAGACTTTTGAAAACTTGTGATCCAACTTTTCATCAACCATGGATATGATTCTGATACAGCTGATGACCTGTTGGGTGGGTGGATCACTAGAATGACAACTGATGTGACTGGCAAAGGGTTAACGTGCCCCTCTGACCCTAGAGCTCTGGTGGGGATAGCTGTTTCCAAAGAAAAGGTAATTTCAATCAGCCTGCAAATTACCTTCACAGATATATAGTGTAAGCACAGAAATAACATCATTGCGCTGTCAGTGCTGCTGCTATGCTATTCATTTAATCAGGCTGGGGAACTGTCAGTCATTTGGCAATTTTCAGTCAAATTTCCTATCCTTTCAGCCAAAAAAAAGGAAGGGGGGGGGGGGGGGGGATGGAAGGTTGCACACATAATCATGATACATGTAATAGTATGTGACTTCCGTTTCGCATACAAGGCAGTAAAACTTTTCCCTCTCTGTGCCAGTACAGGCTACTAAATGCCTTTAAAAATGCTAAAATTTGTCTTTCTGAAGTGGGGCGTTGCTTCCGTGGTCCCACTGTAGTGTGCTACTGCTGCACCCGGGCCTTGGTTTTCAGTCTTTTTTTTCATTCAGCAATTCCCCAGCCTGTTTAATCCATGCTGGTAAAAGCTACCTGGCAATGATATGCACTGGTAGTAAAAGTAAAGGCTGTTTACCTTGAAACCCTGCAAATCTTCCGTTTTGATATCACAGGCTGCTTTCTCTATCAGTGTGATCTTGCCCTCAAGTCTGTTGGCTTTGATGATATTCTCAATGATCCTGGCACACATGACATTGCCCTCAACTGCGAACACCTACAGAAAACACAAGAAAATAAGCATACAAAGCCATGTACTATCTCGACTAGTACAAACGAACATGCAGTTTTCACCACACTAAAGGATTTAATGAACAGGTAGGTCCATTAAAAAACACAGAGAAAACCACCACCACCAATGACAACAATGACAACACCACCACCACCACCACCAGCTACAACAGACCAATGTCACTAACCTTCTTAGCTCCAAGTTTTGCAGCCATTAGCGAAAGCAAGCTGCCATCACTGATGCACATGCACACGGACGAACTGTTTATGTGCTGAAAATACACACATACATAACCATAAACAAAAGCTGTCTTGCCAACGCCAAACAAATGACTTAACGAACATATGTCCCCAAGTTGGACATCTCATTTAGTGATATCTGTGTAACAATGACCAGAGTATCTAGACAGCGTGGCTAGTTACAGTTTGGAGCCTGTGTCAAGTTCTTCTGTCAGTTTGCCACTGGTAATGCTTGAGAAAATCAAAACATAGTGATTAGTGAAGTGTAAAACTAATGCTATATTTTTCAGTACAACTTTAAACTAGAGACACATTTGCTACATCCAACCCTTAGCACTGCACATTAAAAATAGGATGTATGCCCAGAAGAGAAACTAAACATTAAAAAAAAAAAAAAAACCCAACAAAACTGTAGTACATGTAAAAGCTCTGTCTCACCTTTTTGAGAAGTTTGAGGTAAATGCTGTTCCTGACTGGATCACTTAGTATCGCCAGGCGAGGACGACTGAGGGTTATGTGAAGACCACACTGGCACACTGGACGTTCAAGGACCTTTGGCGCTCTGTTAATATGAATAATAAATGTACCATGAAGCTGGTGTGACTGACAAAGTCGTTTACACTTCAAAAGATGTGTGAATAGTGTGAGATCGGTGGTCGGGTGGTCAAGAGACTTGTCACCAATGTGAGAGGTCAGGGATTTGAGTCCCACTCGGGGCAAAGAATTTTTCCTTCTCGTATGTGGCACCATTCTTTCAGGCCGATCGTCGGGGGTTCTATCCGGGTACTCCGGCTTCCTCCCCCTCTGCTTTGGAAATGTTCAGCCCACCAAATTTGAAAAATAAATTATGCAATCCTAACTTCCAAAATTTAAATAGCTGCGCTGACCCTTCGCACCACGTGATTGTAATGTGTTTATGTCCAGTGTGTGAGAGAATGCGTGTGAGTCATGTGAGCGTGCGTGTTGGGTTCACTTCGCGGAGCTTTGAGCTGATTCATGAAATTGGGTAAAGCGCCTATATGTTACTCATTATTATTATTATAGATTTCAGAAAGAATCCAGAACTGCATTTATAATGAGACTGACAGCAACACAAATCCACCTTATGATTGTATACATGTGATTCATACTGAATACTGATATTCAGGAACTGTCACAAATCTGATCCCTATAAGACTCACATAGTTTCTAGAACTGAAAGTATTTTCCAGATTCCTTATTTTCCCACCACAGTAAAATCAGCAAAGCATACTCACTGGCCAAACGGGGATGCTTCAAACCACATGCTGTATTCATCATGCTGACTAATGATGCGAAACTTCTCTTCCTGTTTCACAGGAAATGGGCGAGCAGGGTAGAATATTGCCTGCATCCAGTGATCTCGCCACTATTAATCAAGAAAAAGGGGACAAAAAACACAATGAACATGTATGCAAATGTTAAATCAACACAAGTACCAAATGGTACAGAAACAGCAGAAAACAAGGGGGTAAAAAAAACCAACAAAAAAGACCCACCACCCAATCTTGTTTTCAAGCCCTGGGATAATAGTCACTATTGAAATAGAAGCACGTCTACAAGCACTCAGAGCACAAGGCTCCTCCTGACCCAAATAGCAGCAAGACAAGTATTTGGAAGCAGAGAACACAGATTTCTGGTAATTTTCTTCAAAATCAGTGTATACTGGATGTGTACACTGTTATCTTGCATTCCTCAATCCTCAACCCGGTGCAGCTTTACCAAAAACAAAAAAAACAAAAAAAGACTCATAATTATGTGGGGGTGAGCGGTGGTCTAGTAGGTAGCACGTCAGATTTAGCTGCTGCGCTGCTGAACGGCCGTCACCAATGTCATGGCGATGAAGTGTGGGTTCGAGCCCAGGTCGAGCTTGTGATATGTGATATATGTACCGGTTTTTCCTGGCTGCTGGGCTGCTCATCGGGGGTTTCTCTCCCGGTTATCTGGCTTTCCTCCCCCAGGAAAATTGTAATTTTTTTTTTTTTTAAATTTAAAAAATAAAAAGATAGGTATTGGGCGGCGCTGCACCGCAGCGTTGCGCTTCCCCAGGGGGAAGCAGCCTGAATATCCTGAAAGGGACAATAAAGTTAAAAAAAAAAACGTGTGAGCAATGCAAAATTTATGTACTTACAGGTGGCACTGCACCGCGGCGACACGCTTACCCTGGGGGAAGCAGCCCGAATTTCCCGAAAGGGACAATAGCGTAAAAAAAAAAAAAAAAAAAAATGTATACATGTGCAATGCAAAATTTATGTACTTACAGGCAAGTCCTTTCCATCTGGATGTTCCCAGCTGGGAGCACAGCTCAGGTAGACCTCGCCTTCAGGGTCCATCTCGAGATCCCACCACATGAATACAGCATCTACCACCCCATCCTGCAGTGGACGGATCGTCGCTTCAAAGCTGTCCCACTTTTTGAGTGCACCTCGCTTGCTGAAGTCAAATCTGTGAAGACAGACAGGACACAAACACATCGAGAGTAAGAAAAATGAATTCACAACCCTAACTGATAGGTCTGTAATCTGTGCAAAAAAATTAATTTCTAGACCGGAATATGGACTGCTTCAATACAAACAGTCCAAGTTATGACCTGGGCACAAGAATACACTGTCTAAACTCTTTTTGAAGTTAGGCTATTAAAGAAACAAAATAAAACATGACAATACAGTAGAACCTGCCACGGCAGACACGTTTGTAAGCAGGACACCCCAAAAATATCCCCTTCCAGTTTCACTATACTGTGGAAAAAAAAAAAAAAAAAAAGCCTTCAGGATGACATTTACAACAGATTGTCAGTATTCTTGCTACACCTCATATACACATAATGTTAACAATATGGCACACAAGAGATTTGGCAGGGACACCAAAGGAATGCACTTTCAACAATTTAATTAAACTTAACCAAATCAGCACATTCAGATTCACTGTCTAATAAGAGGAGAAGAAGAGAATGACAGAACTAGAACGAAAAGCTACAAGCTGTCTTCCGCTACATCTCTCAGTCTCACCTGAACACTTTCACTGGCTGGCTGATGGGGGTGAACAGATGCTCATCCACCTGGTCCAGCTGTAGGTCATGCAACGATGGCGCTCCCCCGCAGTTGGTGTACTCTGGTGGGAACACAATGTGATCACCGGGATTCACCTCCACTGGCTGGGGATCGTTCCAACGCCGAATGAACTGGGACTTGACAGGTTGGATGTAGACGTTGGCTGCTCGTGGAACGACCAGACAATCCTCCTGAAACAAAAAGAGAAGAAATATTGCTTGTTGAACTGCTGAGCAAGTCTGCTTGATGCACAAAGTCAAGTCTTGAGGAAAGTGCCAAAGGTAATACTACATGTGTGTTGCATGTTGTTTTCTTGTCTGTGTCGAATTGCCCCCCCCCCCCCACCCCCCCCAAAAACATATCACACAGTCAAGATATATCTGCAATGGTCCATCAAATAAACAAAACACAATGATTTTTACGATTCCCAATTGGGGGCTGAATATTTGTTCAGGCTTTTTCCTCACTGACCTGCCTTTGATATATAAAAATAATAATAATAATAATGAGTATTGTATAGGCGCTTTACCCAATTTCATGAATCGGCTCAAAGCGCCACGAACTGAACCCAACACGCACGCTCACGTAAATCACACGCATTCTCTCACACACTGGACATAAACACATTACAATCATGTGGTGCGAAGGGTCAGCTATTTAAATTTCGGAATTTAGAATTCCATTTATTTTTCAAATTTGGTGGGATGAACATTTCCAAAGCAGAGGGGGAGGAAGCCACAGTACCCAGAGAAAACCCCTGACGATCAGCCCGAATGAACGGTGCCACATACGAGAAGGAAAAATTCTTTGCCCCGAGTGGGACTCAAACCCCTGACCTCTCACATTGGTGACAAGTCTCTTAACCACTAGACCACCGACCGCCCCCATGTATCACCCATGTATGGTGGAAAAGGACATTAAACCTCAAACCCCACCCCAATGATCTTTACAAACAGCATCTGTGCATGTATGCTTGTGTCCACTCAAACCATTCAAACTGTTTGGGGACAAATTTCCATCTGCACAAATGATTAAAGTGAGTACTGTGTGACTTCACATACCTCTAGCAAGTGTTGATGGGCATGAGTGTACGTAGATATTGCACCTTCCCCGATCAGTTCTGTGTCAAACACCTCTGTCACAAGTAAGTTGGCTCGACATTTCATATCACCATCTGAAACATGAAATACAAGTACCAAGCAATAAAATTTTCAGTTTTTACAGCACATATTATATGTGCGACTGATATTATAGTGATAATTTATGGTCCTGTGATTTTGAACTTATAGACAGGTTAATGAAAATGTATGTGGTCAAGAGTACAGAGGTGAGTCGACTGCTCAAAATGGCTACCCATTCACATGAATGATGCTACAAACTTGTTTAAAAAGCATGCACAGTTGTCTACTTTGGGTCACTTGTTCAGTATAAATCAGAGTTTCAAACAGTGAGAATTGGATGTGGTACATTTACTTCTTGCGTTTAAAACTCTGGGTTTTTGGCGAAAAATCGGTGCTTGCAGTGGAAGAAAAACGTGACAGAAAGTACTTGCGATCGCTGAAGTGTTATTTTGAGAAACATGGAGAACGGTCAGTGAACCCATTTGCTGTCTCCAAATGCTCAAAACTGCCTTTATTTCAGTCGGCATACTGGCAGGTGTCAAATATTTTCCGTTTTTTAGAAAAATGACTGAAAATGTAGGCACGTTTGGACATAACGTCGTCGTAAACTTCCGATGATCAACATCGACCACCGAGGTCGAACGTACTTTTGTCCTGCGAAATACCTAACTTGCATAATCTCAACATCGTTTTTTCACTCTTTATTTTTCATGGAAGAACACCGATATATCTTGTGTTGTTGAAAAGAAACTTCGTGTTGATTTCGAAGACCCGACGGTGTGTTAATTTTACTGTTATGTTCACGCGAGAAAAAAAACGATCGCTACACTCGGGTATGAGATAATTTCAACCAGCGGCCGTTTCAAACACAAGCTGGAAGCATGATTTCTTTGAGCCGATGACTTTGATTACCGTCACTGGAGGAGGCAGCCGATAATTCCGAGGGTAAGTTTTAAGTGTTGTGTTATTTTCAGACAAATCTAGTCAACTCAGCAGCAAAAAGTGAATAAACACAAAGAGTCTGTGTTCTTGTGCATTTTGGAATACTGCTGACAACAGCGGCAATGGTAAACTCGATGTTAGTGTGGTGATTGGTATCACCAACACGTGGATGTTAATCCTTGTCGTGATTCTAATCGATACAGCCGTGGAGACATTTGTGGTTTAGGTTGTTAACGTTATGTTCGTGACTCTATTACAAAAGTTGTGTATTCAGCAACAAACAATGAATGCCTTAGGTATTTTAAGGTGGAAAGCTACTCGGAAAAAGATCCATTGTGGGGAGTAAAGCTTTCTTATGTAAAATTTCAGACGTCTCTGGTTTGAACACAACTTTACTCACAAACGAAGGTCGTCAGCATTATGTTCAAACTCATACGACGACAAGTCTAGCACCAAACAAAATAAAATATCCTGCTAAACATCTTTGGAATAATTTTTCTCCCTGGAGTCTTGAAAATTTCCATTCAAACACATTTTTGTGTGTTCATCTGTTTGTTTATTGAAGTTAACTTTACACACCGTACCCAGATTCATGCAGTTGTTATATTATGTACAAACAACAACTTGGGCATTCCTTCATTTTTTTAATGGCCAGAAATAGAGGACAGCGAAATTATGTGTTTTTATTCATGACTGTGTTGTTGTTTTTCCAGGATCACACCAATAGAAAATGTGCAGGAGCTGTTTGTGTTTGAACACAACTTTATACACAGACAGTGGGTTTCAAGTTATGTTCAGTCAAAGGTTACATTTTTTTCCTTTGCTGTACTGAAAAATGATATGTATTCACTATTTCCTATGCTGTGAGCCCCTTTTTGATTATAGCAGTTTGTATACATCATCCCTGTGTGTGTTTGAGTGAAAGTTGTTGCATGAGTGTTTGTCAAGTTAAGTTCCAGCAACTTGATAATGACAGTTAACAATTTTATTATGCTTTAAATCATATTTTTGTGAAGAGAATGTGTACCTTCCATTAAAGCACACTTCCTGGTAATACATTTTTTTGATTCCGTTTCCTCTTGTTGGATTTTGACAGTCTCAAATGAGTCTGTCACAGTGTAATGTTATGTTCGAAGTTGCGTAAAGTTACATTCATGTAGCTTGAGATAGCAATTATCTATGGGATTAAGCTTAAAATCATACTTTGAGGGGGTTAAAGAGTACCTCCCATTGAACCACACTTACTACAACTGATATGTTTTGTTCTTTTTCCTTCTGGTTGACTTTAGCTATCTGAAATTTGTCTGTCACAGTGTAATGTTGTGTTCAAGTGTGTCAAGTTATGTTCTGACAGCTGGATATGGTAATAATTCATGTGTTAAAGCTGTTAGATACATTTTTGTGTGAGTAAGGTTTACTTACCATAAAAACAAAGTCACTGGTAATGTATTTTTTGGTACCTTTTCCTCCTGTGTGACTTTAAAAGTATTGAATGAGTCTGTCACGTTGTAATGTTATGTTTAAGTATGCTCAGTTCTTTCTTTGATCACTTTATTCAGGGACACAGTGAAGTAGCAACTGTTATTTTTGTTTCTGCATGTATTTCAAGGGTCAGTCTTTAATTTTACTGGGAAACAATAATAACTGGAATAAAATGTTTAGCTTTTTAAAGGGTTTTAATGACATGTTCCGTCAAGCAGAAAACCAGAAACATTTGAATCCATTTCTGTTCACGTATCATTTATTATTGTGCATGCATTGCACTACATTATTATTGAGTAACCCAAACAATGTTCTTAAGAAGATTTTATTGACCAAACAGTATCAGTACTCTGTCATAATGGTGCTCATTTCAGTTTAGCATGCCGCTTGACGTAAAGTTATGTTCACACCACTTTTTTATTGCATTTCTTTGCATCTGGTGAGTCTTTCCTTCTCTTTTGTGATATTGTTGAAGGTTAAGCCTTCAAAATAAAAACACAAAATGCAAACAACAGCACTGGTTTGTTTTTGCCTTGAAATTTCAAGTCTGCAAAAATGTGACAGTGTTTAATGTTATGTACAAACTTATTTAAACTCACAACTTATTTTTTCAAATACGGCCAATCGACAACTTGTATGAGAAAATCAGATACGGTGAAGATTGCTCATGACAAGACACACCAAATTCATATAAAATAGTTTGTTTATGACTTTGCTGAAAACTGGGTACTCATGTCACACTCACTCGACTCAACTCTGTACTCTTGACCATGTATGTTTCGAAAGGTTTTGTCACTATTTACCATTCTGCTAAATTTGACGTTTTTACTGTTTGCGGGAGCTGATAAGTTTGTCACACTCACAGACAGATTTCAAACTCAAAGGACTTTAACAACATTCGCCAGAAATACACAAACAACAAAAACAAGTTACACATAAATCACATGCAAGTTGATAAAGACAAATCCTTTTGAATTTGAGCAACATACGATTCCTTCCACTCTCCCACAACAGATGTAATATCAAAGCAGAAGTGGATGGAACATTCTTACAGATCAGTCAATCAGTTTACAAAATTACATTGCATGGAAGTGTAAACCTCAATGGGACACCATGTAAGAGCGGCACAGCTACACAGCAAAACTGTATACCTGGACCAACAGTCACATCTGTGGATCGCTTCCGAATGAGCTGGATTTCATCAGTAAAGCCATTGGCTGCCATCACTTGTTCCGCACACTCTGCCATTGGCTGGAATGCCTATAATTCATGAATGTATATAGTTTATTATACACAGATAAGAATGAGGATCTGTTACTGTGTTAGTGTTTCCATGGGGGAGAAGTTCTGTAGTGTAGTTGTACAAGATAAAACTGCTACAAACAGTGAAAGTGAATCAGTAAAACGTACAGACAAGACATAAGATAGTGATTTGCTCGACAAACAATCTGAGTAGTGAATTCAACAGGACGAGAGGGATGCCTAGCAGTAGCTATGCCCATCAAATGCCGCAGCTTCTCAGAATACCACACATGATGGTTTTTTACAAAAGGGGACAATTTAACGAAAGTGATACCTTTTAGAGTTTGTCGGTCATTAATCCATTTTGTATTTACTTGTTTGTATACATTTAAGTTTTTATGTTTAGGGAGTGCGTGAATGTGTGTGTGCATCAGAGTGAGTGGGTGTTTCACTGTTTGTGGGAATGTGATAATTTTTTATTTTTTATTTTTTAATCAAACTCAAAGGAGGTGGAGCAGGCATTGTAATTTCCCTTTTATGGGATTGAATAAAATATCTTATGTCTTATGACACAGGAGGTATAATTACTGATGGACCTGGCGAAGAGTTGGAGCAGACATAAAAACAACTGAACAAAAAACTAGAGGAATATCTGATACTTTCATTATCATAGTTTATGTTATCATTAATTCTTTCGTTCATTTGTCAGTTCATCCATTGCTTTTGTTTTGTCTTCCTCAGGCACTGTTCACTTTGAAATTGTCATTGTGGATCATTAATTAAACTACGTGAAATCACAAAGAGTGGTACTCATTTAAAAACTAAACAAAAAAAAAAGACACATGCAATTGACAGACTCACCTCACAAGCTGTTACAACATCGGCCCCAGCTGTAGCAGCCATCATGGACAGAAGACCAGTGCCAGTCCCAATGTCCAACACCCTGACCTCTCGGCCACGTTCACGAAGCTGTTGCACAGCCTTTGCTATTGCCGCATAGTACTTCTGATTCTGTCAAGTAATCATAGCAGACATAACTAACTAAACTATGGTTAAACTTGGTGCAAGTCTGTGTTGCTGCTGTTATGATAAAACAGAGTAAGGAAAAAGTTACAATAAGAATAAGACATACACAACTGACTAGACAGCAGACACGGTACTAGTAAGGAGATCTAGATACGAAAATTCACAAAAGTATTAAAACGCAATGTCTCCGGTTACGTGACTGTAGATCTGCACCCCAGACTAGCTTTACGCTGCTCATACCTCATTACCTCATACATCAGTGTCAGTTGCTTCAAGTGCAGTTTTGGTAATCTCTAAGCGTGAACGAGACTGTATCGCTGTGCAGTCAAAGGGCAGGGGTGGGAGAGGGAACAATGTGTTTTTATCAGTAATATCACTTGGCTTTGTTCCTGATCTGGTGAGCACAAGCGGTGACAAAGTCTGTGTTACCTACATGGAGGGGAGGTGCTAGGCAGGGGGTGTCAAGTCACGAACACGGATGGGTGAAATTTTTGTCCAGGAAGGCCCCTTGATCTTGTAAACAGTAGGCAGCAGCTATTACGCAAAGCTAGCCTGGCCCTAGGGTACAGGTGTATCTATGGTCATGTAACGGGAGACACAGTGAAACAAAAAAAAAAAAAGAAGGAATCACACAGAGGAACACATAATACTCACCCTTTCAATATCATGCAGCATATCTGCATATGCTGACCTGCAAAAAGCCAGCAGGACAGAGTATTAAAGTATGCTCAATACTAACAATAACATCTTTACTAATACTCATAGTTATATCTTTTCTAATACTACAGGTCTGGTTTTTCATGTTGGATTATATAGTTTTTCCCCCTGAAGGAAAGCTGGAAAAAGGAAACCCACGGATGCTTATTGGTAAGTTGTACAACTTGAAGTTTTAACTTCAAATCCAGCCTTAGTGAGCTGGTGGTATTTAGAATGAAAAGTAGCCACTATCGTTCAAACCTGACAACTTCTCATGTGAAAAAAAAAATTCTGCAAACTGATCATGCAGGATTCAGTCGTTTTCAACAAGCACGCTACTGATCAAAGTACACACGAGACTATACCCCCCCCCCCCCCACACACACACACACCGGCAATCGACATTAGGAATAAATTTATGACCACGTTACCTGGCTATTTCTTGGTGATAGTCGTAATCCTCTGCCTGCATAACCCATTCTGTCTTGCCCGTGACAGGGTTTGCATGTGCAACGAAACATTTTGAACCAAGACGCGACGGTCGTGCCACTCCATCCACCCCTTTATTCACAGCGTGGGCATCGCCGCTCATCTTTGTGGCAGTCCGATGAAAAACAATACTTCGGTACTTTGTGTTTCTTGTTTGAAGCCTCAGATACGACAAAGAAGCTCGAGAAAATATGTTCATGCTATAAACACGGTCATCCGGGCCATGGAACAGAACAGCCAGATAAAAATGCTCCCACCGAACGCAAAATCATGCGGGTTTGCCATCGAAAGCCGCCATTTTGACAAGGGAGCTTACTTTCACCGCCAGTCCATCTCTTTACCCAAACGCAGGGAGACGAAGCTGTATTTTCAGAAAACCAAGGTTTAGCGGATCTGAACAGTGACGACTTTGGTACAGACCAATATATGTGGCTTATCATTTTTTGTTTAGGGTTGTGACTTTGGTTTTCTTTGTTACATGTGCGAGCCGTTAATTAGCCTTTGTTGCAAATGCGCGGTGTTAAGCCCTAAATAACGAACTGTTACACGTGCAGGGGGTTTGCTTTGTTACACTAGCAGGGGCCAGGTGTATAAATCAGTGAATGGAGGTGCTCCTATCTATCCAGTTCCAACAAAGACAAGAGACTGGGACAGCAACAATCCCCTCTTGAATACTTCAATATTGTAAAGTTATATCAGAGACATAGATAGATATCTATGTCTCTGGTTATATATATACCAAAGGCAGTCTGTTTACATCATTACATGTGTGCATTGCTTCAGTTCAACACGAAATTTTCCACACTCTTATTTTCGTGGAACATATTCTTTTGCTTCAGTGTAGCAACAGTTAGTGTGTTTCACAAAAATGGTGGTGCTCCTGAGTCACAGCTGGATGTAAAGTATCTCACTGGCCTAAACTGCACTGCATTAAACACACACACACACACACACACACACACACACACACACACACACACACACACATACACATCAAGACTGACATGTGGGTCTGAAAAATTTAATTACTTCTTATACTGAAAAAAAGACAAGAAAAGTGAAAATACAATTTCAACACTGAACGTGAATTAACACAACAGCAGAACTATGCATTAAACTTTTTAAAGTTCAAACATAGATAACTCAGGCAAGAGTTTTCCAGTTTCCTCAAAAAGAGGAAAACAGTATGCTTTCAAAAGAAGAAGAGGAAATGGTGGCGGCGATATGTCAATTAAAACCAATAAGCAAGAGGGGGGGGGGGGGGGGGGGGAGAGATTGGCCTGGGGGCTGAAAAACTCATGCCTGAATTATAGGTGTCCTGCTTGCCCAACTGTTTGTTTTTGTTTGTTTTTTTTTACCTTGGCAGCGACAGCAGAACAGCAGAAAAACAAAAAAAAAAACCAACCCAAAAAAAACCCACCAAAAAAATGACAGAACTGGCCAATGGCTGAATGGCTGAAAAAAACTCATGCCTGATAACTAGAATAATCAGCTAGCTGCACAGTTCATGTTGACATGATACATCAAGAAAATTCCCAGTGAATGCTGTTTCTTCTGGAAAATAATTCACAGTAAAATTCATGTACATGTATTATCAAATTATTTGTGTCATTTGTCCTGGAAAACAGCATAATTCATGTGTAACACCATATTGTACATGTCATTTTTACATGTATTGTGGACAAATGCAGATGTACAAGAAGTAGCCATGCAGTTACAAGGTTCCACATGCTCATCTGTTTGACTGCTCCAGTAATCATAATAATGCACATTCTTTTGGCCTTTTGGTGAAAGCAGGCTGCATCATAGTAAGGACTCAGATCAGAGGGTAAGACTGCATTCTCATTACATTCTTATTCTGCATGTCTCTGAAGTCATGGGGTCCCATGGAAAGATGGTGTGTAGATCTGGTGATTTACTGACCTGAAATAACAGAATGCAGAATAATGAAATGTATCACTCTCTGCCTAG